>JAJDMX020000555.1:0-19242 GCA_022345685.2 Nothomitra cinnamomea | reverse complement strand
TTGTTGTTAGTTTATTGAGTTTGGAACGAAAATAAGCAAGGTCCCGTGAGTGCGCCAGATCCCGTGTTCTACGTCTACTGTTATCAATCATCCCTCCTCCTCCTCCTCCTCCTCTTCCTCCTCTCACTCTCCTCCTCCCCCTCCCCCCCCTCCTCATCCAACGCTTCCGTAACTCTTTCATCCTGCTCATCCTCCTTCTCATCCCAGCCAACGTCATACTCCTCCGCGACAGCCTTAATCTCCCTCTTCAGCATCTTCCCCATCTCCACTAGCTCTTCCCACTTCTCCAAATCGAATCCCTTCTGCTGATACAACTTGCCCTGCCTCTTCGATATCGTAAAATTGAGCGCCGACCTGTAGCTGACCTCGCGGTTTTGATACAAAAACCACAAATAACCCCCCATGATCGTCGATAATCCCACCAAGTACGTCACCGGCTCCATAGTTTCCCACCCATACCGCGTATCGAAGGTCAGCCTGTAGACCAACGCCCACCAACTCACCATCAACCCAAACCCTGCCATCGCCACTCTCTGTGCACCCTTACGTGCCGCCCTATCACATTCATTCTTGAGATCTGCCATGGAGGCGATTTGTCGTGCTGTCTTTCGCAGCCGCATTCGGAGGTAATGTGTCCGGTCATGGAAGGATGGAACGCCAACACCGATCTCCTCACCACCTTCGAATTCAATAGTGAATTCTTTCCCGCGCGCCGCGTCTCGGATGAAGTCGCCAACCTCGGTGGATGAGGACCAGCGAACAAAGTCCTTCGTATGTGGATTATGGTCGTGTGGCGACTCACGACCGAGACTGGAGTAGGTTTCAACGCCGCCTTCGCCGGGTTTGCCACGGATAGCAGTTGCATGGGGTGATCTCGTCTTATGCGCCGACCCAGGTGCTCCCTCCCTCGATCCTGAGTCCGGCACAAGATCCTCGTTGTCCTTCTCCCTCGCTTCCTCCCTATCTTCTGCGGCCTCCTCCGGGTTCTCCTCCGCATCTGCTTCGTGTTCATTCTCGCTCGCCTTATCTTCATGTTTTGGCAGAATAACATCGTCAGCCGAGTTCTCTGCTCTAAACCAAATCTGCGGTGGTTTTTCGTTGCCTTTAGCGTCTTTGATAGGTGGGACTTCAGCTTGAATGAGGCGCTCGAGGTAGGAGAGGGGTTGTTGCGGGTGTACTAGGAGGGCGAGGGGTTCGATGTCTTTGCGGTTGGTATTGGCGTCGAGGGTGGTGAGGGGGATGATGAGTTTTAGGAGGCGGGAGGGGGTTGTGAGGAGTTTTCCTGGGAGCCCAGGGAGTCAGCGTTGGAATGGAGCCGAGGATGCTGGTCACCTTACCCTTTGTCATCGCTCCAGCACTCTGGGTCCGTGCAACAGGCGGCTTCTCTGCACCTTCACGCGTCCACGGCGAGCGCACTTGCTTTTCTTTCATATCTTCGATCTTCGCATTAACATCTCTCTCTTCCTGGTCTGACCCTTTCTGGTTCAGGTCTTTCGCCAAGTCCTCGTTCTTCTGCCACTTCAGTGGCGCTGTCCCAAACGCCCTTCTCTGAATCTTCAAAGTCGCAGCTACTGTGCTATCGACATTCCACCTCGCCCACCGCACACCCCATTTCAAAGCGCAAACCCCACCTGACTCTCTTTCTGTGCATACGTCGGTCCTGTGGACTCGGACCTCTTCCTCCACAGCCCAAGTCTTGGCGCCGCTTTTCCGGGAGTATACGAGCAGCCAGTCGGTAGAGAACTCTGCTCGATGCCACGCGAATGGTGAGCCTTGTCCAAGGCGTTGTGGATGCGCGATTCCAGCTCGAGATAGCTGCGCGACCGCGCATAGATATTGCGAGCGCATCCGGAGAACTTGGAATAGCGGGTAGGGAGATCGTGGACAGTCAACACCATAATCGCAGAGTTTCTTTCCAATTGGGGGATGGATTTGGGGTGGAATTATCGCTGGGTATTGTGCTGGGGATAGATTTAGGGTTTGGGGGATGGTGGTTGAAGAGGTTTGCCGTCGCGATTCTTGGAAGCTGGATCCGCTGGGCTTTTGCTGAGAGGTGTGGTGGCGGGTGCTTTGACAGTGGCATGAGATGACGTCGTTGGAGGTGGCTTGAGCGCGAGGCTTGAGCAAAATAAAAGTGGGTGGGGTCGTGACGTCACTTCAGGTTTTGAGGTGTGCGTTTCCGCCCTAGGCGTGATCGGCAAAGCAGATGCCTTCACTCCTACGATGTTAGAAGAGCCAGAATGCGGTTGAGACATCTCAATTTGATTGTCTAAGGTAGTCTCTAGGGACTATTTATCGAGAAATGAATACTGAAATTTAGTCTCCAGTCAAATCCCCCTACCCAGTGAAATTCTGGATTTGCGATCACGCGCAATTCGTAAATATCCCTATCACCCCGCAAGCGAGAGGTTCAAATCAAATCGAATGTCTGGTAGCGGCCGAATAAAAATACGCGTCGTAAAAAAATTCTCAATTAGGGAATATCTTCGCAAAATACCAAAAAGAGTAGATCACCCTGCGAAATCTCAAAGAGGAAATGAACCGACCAAATCACTGAGACGCCCCGACAGTCTGATTATTTCGGAATGGCATCCGAGAAATGGTGAGAGCAGAGTCGCGGAGAAACCTCTCAACAAAAACGCAGACCCTGTCATGCTAAGCGAGAGGAGTGAACTCCCACCAATTCAACATTTAGTCTGCTTTTTTGCTGCATGTGGGCAAATTGTTATAGCGCCCCTGTATACTGTTGCCAGGTCGGAGTATTTTCAGAATGGCGCTGGCTCGGGATCCAAATTCCAGGCCAGCTTCAGCCAGAGCTGTATGGTGCCTCAAAAATAAAAAGGGTTCAGAGCAACGCAAGGGGGCTTAGTTAAAATTAATTTAGATTCTAGAAACCGTAAAGGGCATAGAGCCATTCTATGTCCGACGATAAAAAGGCAAGGATCTATCTTGCAGTTGTTTTCCGCAATCCCCTCGCAGATGCAAACATAGCAAACATACCGTTCGCCCAAACCTCCGAAACCTGCGAGAGGTATTTAAAATCCCTGCCACTGAAGGGACCTACCAAAATTTTGGTCTGATACGTGTGTCTGTTTTCGACTGTATTCATGTGCATTTACGAAGCCCCTACTTTCGCCCCCGCAATTATGCAGGTCAGCTTCGAAACGCGGAGACGCCTGGGTTTACCGGCCTCCTGGGCCGTAAATTTCCATCTTTCGCCCAATCGCCGCTCCGATCAATATCCCCCCGGTCCAACAATCCCCTCCCCAACTCGACTCAAATCTGTTGCAAGATCTATTTCGTATTTTACAACCCCTGTCACATTGAGGCTCCGCCCCACTTGAAATTTTTCTCAAAATCATGCAGGGACAAAGCGTTTGGGCTCCAAGGCCGCTGCCTATCGACGGTACGCTATAAAATGGGCCTTTATCTACTCAGCCACTAGCTAGATTTGGACATTCAAATCCGTAAAAGATGTGAGAAAATTCGGTATCCATTTAGAACCGGTTTTCTGCAGTCGCATAAAACTGTAACTGCCGAGATAACAATTGTCTGTTTTAAGAGAGTAGGAGCAAATGTCCCCGTGCGGCAGTCGGATTTGCATCAAACGCGGACTACGTTTCCTGCCTACATACGGAAAGAAAACTTATTCAACCGCTGCGATCGTAAAAATACCTGAAAATTGTGAGTTACCCGAGGAAGTCGTCGGTTGTAAAAGCCCTTCGCCGCGTTTGACATGTTTCTCCGGCCACCAGATAGATGCTTTGGGATATAACATAATAATCAAGTACGGATAGTTACTTGGATACCACGACTTTTGGTAAATATTTACCCCGGTACCACAAAATTTTACGGTGCTGGGATGGGGGCTTTGTTGTCTGAGAGGTTTTTCGGGTAGGAGAAGGAGGAGGCTGAGGCAGCTACGACTAGTTACTGTGTCGGGAAGAAACATGAGGATCGGTTGCTCGAATTTCCGACGGGGGTCGTGTAGGTACTCTAGCGTATGCAAATTCGAGAAGTAGGGAAAATAATCGTAGCCATTGCCCCGCCCCAAATAAGGATATTCGAAGCCAAGCAACGCCAAACCAGTCATCCTCAAAACACCTTAATGTATCACTACTTGCGAACTGGCAGGTAGAACTCTACGGGCCCAAGGTTTGGATACTCAGGGCATTGGCTGCAGCGCCCGTGTTGGCAGGGACATATCTCGCTCTTGCCATCAGGAAGAACCAGCATGCGCTTGCGGCATCGACACTGCTTCAGGTGTCAGCCACGTAGGGGGAAATCTTAGAGGGATAGATGAAGTGGAGAACGTACGCATTCCCAGACAGCCATACTGACAGTCGAGCCGTTTTTGGTGGTTGTGGTGACGGTTGATGGAAAGTATTTACGGCTCGTAGGAGTAACTTTGTGCAATCAAGAGATCGCGTGATGAATGCTGAGTAGTGTTGAGAAAGAGAGGATATCTGAGGTTTCAGAAATGAAGGGGGCTTTAAATAGAACAATCTTGCAGGATCTTTAGACAAATTCACTGGAACAAAGCGCAACTCACTCTCAAAGTTCAGTCGCCACTGAGGGATTAGTCATGGCAGTAAGGGCGAAGCGGCATTGCGTCTAAAACTAGCATGCGCGAGTCTGCAGCGTCCGCGAATTATCCTTGTAGTTGATCCGATGTAATTTTGTAAGCTACAAAGGTGAATCCTGTATAGTTATCTGAATGGTTTTCAGAGACTTAGCTATACCAGTCGATATCCTATATACCAGAGGAGAAATATCCCCCCGCCCCCTCCTGTACAGAAAAGGAAAGGTGTCCGTTCGTAAGTGTATTACCCCTTTTCATCTATCCCGACACAGAAAGGCCATCCAACTGTGAAACCCATAATATCTACAACCAAACCATCATTCCAGCGACCGCTCCCACCGCAACGGCACCTACAATTTTGAGCCCTGGCTCAAGCGCCTTAACACCCCCAGTAAATTCAACAGGTGCAGCTGTGGTTGGCCCGCTTGCGCCGCTAGCCACAACAACAGAAGCTCCTGAGCTTCCTGAGCTTCCTGGGCCTGATCCTGAGCTACCGCTTCCACTTGCGCCCGACCCACTGGACCCAGTACCGCCGCTGCTCGAGCTGTAGCTTGAACCGTTGCCGCTGGAACCGCTACCTCCTGAGCCTGAGCTACCGTAGTTGGTGCTTGCTCCGGTACCGCCGCTCCCTACGCCTCCATTTGCGCTTCCGCTTCCGTCCCCACTTCCGCTCTCAGTCCCAGACCCACTCCCGGACCCGGAGCCACCACTGGAACCACTTCCGGTACCGCTGCTGCTGTCATAATTTCCTCCATTGTTGCTTCCACCCGGGTAGCTCCCACCACTTCCTCCAGCCGCGGTACTAGGCGCCACCACCGTGGGAGTCGCCACCGGCGTTCCGCCAGTCACACCTCCAGCACACGTGCCCGTCACAACAACCCCCGGATTAGCAGTGACACACGCACACACCGCCACCGCACTACTAGACACCTGCAGCCCAGCCACAACGCCACACGCATTCACGACGCACCCGAGCGCGGCTGACTGGATGGCCGCCACCTGCGAACTCCCGCACTGGCACGCATAGTCGCCTGAGCTACAGCCGACTGCCGAGCCAGCGGAAAGGAGACAGGATTGTCCACAACTAGGGATAGCAGCCGCGACGGATGAACACGCGGATGGACCGCCGGAGAGGGATGTGCAGAGGGCAGGTGGGGTGGTGATAGTTGATGAGGGTTTAGGCGCGGTGGGGGTGGTGGAGCTTCCGCCTGCAGCGGACGTCTGGCCTGAGCTGCCCGGGACAGGAGTCGTGACTCTTAGCGTTACTACGGCGGTGCAAGTACCCGGTGCCGGAGCAGGGTTGGCACTAGCACACGCACACACGGCCTGAGCGCTGGCGGAGACAGCGAGGGCGCTGTTGACGTTGTTGCCGCAGGCTGCGACGACGCAGTTGAGGGCTTTGCTGACTATAGCTGCGGATTGGGACGCGGAACACTGACAGGCGTAGTCGTTGGATGAACATCCTACAGTTGATCCAGCGGATATGATGCATGATTGCCCACAGGCCGGAATGTTAGATGCCACTGCATCGCAAGGAGACGGACCAGAGGGGCCCGTGCAGACGAGAGGTGGTGCGGTTGTGGTCGAGCTTGTCTTAGTGCTCGTCACCAACGTCGTCGGGGTACTCACCGGACTCGTTGTAGGAGCTACCACCACTACACTCGTAGCTGTGGTCGGACTCGTGACCGCGCAGCTCGGCTTCGGCGCCGGGCTGATGCTATTGCAGGCGCAAACCGCCTCTGCGCTAGCTGAAACAGCAAGGGCACTATTGATGTTGTTGCCACACGCCGCGACCACACAGTTCAGGGCTTTGCTGGCAATAGCCACTTTCTGGGAAGATGAGCATTGACAGGCGTAGTCATTAGACTTGCAGCCCACCGCCAAGCCAGCGGATATGATACACGACTGGCCACAGGACGGGATTGCAGACGCAACGGCATCACAGGGACCAGGCCCAGATGCGCCGGTGCAAACTAGTGGAGCGGAAGTAATGGTCGATGAGGTGGTCGCCTTGGTGCTGGTTGCGATGGTTGTTGAGGTTGTAGTTGGGGTGGTGCTTGTTGTGGCTGCCACTACGGCAGCACTGGAAGTCGTAGCCGTGCAGGTCCCTGGAACGGGTGGATTCAAGCCAGCACAGGCACACACCTTCTGTGCGCTTGCAGAAACGGCCAGCGCGCTGTTGACGTTATTGCCACAAGCCGCAACGACACAGTTCAGTGCCTTGCTGACTATAGCAGCAGACTGCGAGCTAGAGCACTGACACGCGTAATCGTTCCTAGAGCAGCCGACTGCCGATCCTGCTGATATGATACATGATTGGCCGCAAGAGGGGATGGCGTCGGCTACTGCGTCACAAGGGCTTGGGCCTGAAGGCCCGGTGCATACAGCTGGCGGGGGAGTTATTGCTGAACTGGACGACGTGATCGTTTTGGTGCTTATTGCTAGAGTTGTTGAGGTGCTGGTGGCGCTGGTAGTGCTAGTTGTGGTAACAATAACTGCGATAGTAGTCGAGGTTGCTGTGCAGGTTCCAGGCAATGGTAGGTTGGATTTGGCGCAAGAACATACCGCCTGAGCGCTCGCAGACACCGCAAGCGCACTATTGACGTTGTTGCCGCATGCCGTAACGACGCAGCTGAGAGCTTTACTGACAATTGCTGCCGATTGGGAAGAGGAACACTGGCAGGCATAATCATTCGATGAACAGCCAACTGCGGATCCTGCAGAAATGATGCAAGATTGCCCGCAAGACGGTATGGCGCTGGCTACAGCGTCACATGGACTGGGTCCCGAAGCTCCTGTGCAGCCGGCTGGTGGTGATGTAATCGTCGACGAGGTAGTCGAGGTGCTTACGGTGCTGGAAGTTGTGCTTGTGGTGGTAACAACGGCGTTGGCTGTTGTAGTCGAAGTAGCGGCGCATGTCCCTAGCAGCGATGGATTCGCACTAGCGCAGGCACATACAGCCTGGGCACTAGCAGAAACAGCAAGTGCGCTGTTAACATTATTGCTGCAAGCGGCAACTACGCAGTTAAGAGCCTTGCTGGCGATTGCTGCATTTTGACTGCTGCTACATTGGCAGGCGTAGTCGTTTGAGGAACAGCCTACGGCTGAGCCCGCAGAGAGAATGCACGATTGTCCGCAGGAGGGGATGGCCGAGGCGACTGCGTCGCAGGGGGATGGGCCGTTGGCGCCGGTGCAAACTGCAGGCGCAGTGGTGATGGTCGAGCTGGTTGTTTTGGCGCTCGTTGCGAGGCTCACTGGGGTGGTGCTGGTACTTGTACTAGTGATTGAGGTAGTAGTAGTGCTACTAACAGTGACAGAGCAGCTCGAACTGCTTGGACTGCTGGTTGTGGTGGTAGTTGTGGCAACAGTATTGCAGACCGATGTGACGGGATTACTCTTGGCGCATGCGCAAACCGCAGCAGCACTAGCTGACACCTGGAGCGCAGAGTTGACGTTTCCACAAGCTGACACCACGCAAGTTAGAGCCTTCGCCACGATGGAGTTGGATTGGGCGGTGGAGCATTGACAAGCATAGTCGTTACTAGAGCATCCAACAGCTGAACCAGCTGAAACGATACAGGACTGGCCGCAAACGGGGATGGAGGCGACGACTGAGGCGCAAAGATCTGGACCGGCTGTGCAGACCGTTGGTGCGGGTGTGATGCTCGAGGGTGTGGTCGATGTAGTACTCGTGGAACTTGGCGTAGACGAACTGCTGGAGCTGGTCGAGCTACTGCTACTGCTGCTTGTCGTGGTAGTGCTGGAAATCGTACTCGTCAGAGCAACCGTATTGCAAACACTCGTAACTGGATGGCTCTTCGCGCATGCGCACACTGCAGCAGCGCTGGCGGAGACCTGCAACGCAGAGTTGACGTTATTCCCACATGCCGCCACGACACAGGTTAAGGCCTTAGCCACGATTGAGTTGGATTGGGCAGTTGAGCATTGGCAGGCATAGTCGTTGGACGAACAACCTATTGCCGAGCCAGCGGATATGAGGCAGGATTGGCCACAAACGGGGATTGAAGCAACGACAGAGGCACACAGATCGGGTCCCGCGGTGCAGACTGTTGGCGCGGGCGTGATACTCAATGGTGTGGTTGACGTTGACGTCGTTAATGTTGTGCCTGTGGTACTCGGGGTTAAAAAGGTGCTAGTAGAGCTGCTTGAACTGCTGCTACTGCTGCTACTGCTGCTACTGCTGCTACTACTGCTCGCTGTGGTGGTACTACTCGTCGCAGCCACCGTATTGCAAACTGATGCAACCGGGTTGCTCATAGCACACGCGCATACCGCTGCCGCGCTAGCAGAGACCTGGAGTGCAGAGTTGACATTATTCCCACATGCCGCCACAACACAGGTCAGAGCTTTGGCGACGATTGAGTTAGATTGGGCGGTAGAGCATTGACACGCATAGTCATTGCTGGAGCACCCAACAGCTGAGCCGGCCGAGATGATACAGGATTGCCCACATACTGGGATGGATGCCTTGACAGATGCGCAGAGATCGGGGCCCGCAGTGCAGACTGTAGGTGCGGGGGTCGTGGAAGTTGAGGAGCTAGTCGTGGTTGCGTAGGCCGTGGTGCTTGCCGCGGCTGCAGTCGTTACTGACGACCCTGGAACCGCGGTTGTCGAAGTTGTCGAAGTCGTGGAGGCGGTGCTTGAGCTGAGTGACGAAGTCGTGCTGGTGGTGGTGCTGGTTGTCGAAGTCGTGATCTCCACGGGAACGGTGGCAACGCATTTACACACCGCAAGGGCCGAATTCTGCAACGCAATGGCATTCCCGAGTCCGCAGGCACCGATTACGCAGCTGAGAGCGCGCGACTGGATGGCGGCGGACTGGGAGGAGGAGCATCGACACCTGTAATCGCTGGGGACCTTGCAGCCGACTGCCGTCGCGGCGGATGCTAGGCAGGACGACTAGTTAAGGGGTGTTAGCTTGGTCTGGAGAAACCAGTTGGGATAGGATGAATAGACTTACGCCACATGTGGGGACAGCGGCAGCGACGGCGTCACACTGAGTCTGGGCATAGACTGTGGAAGCAAATGCCAATGAAGCTAGAATTAGCTTCATGGTTGCGGATAGGTTAAACGAGTGTCGAAGTCTCTTCAGTTAATGCTGTCGATATTAGCGACAGCTGCGCCGTCCGTTCTCAGCCTTGGCTGAGTGAACAAGCTGGGCTGTCGAAAAAGGAACAGAGAACGAGAGAAGGCGAGCAGAGAAGCCAAACGCAAGATGGAGGTCGTGCCTGGCCACGATATATGCCATCCCCCAACTGTCGCCCCAGCTGGATCTCCCCTGTCGATCCTCCCCATCATGCCTCTCTCGTGGCGTGTTCCCTCTAAAATTACCCCCGGAGTCCAGTCCTGTGGTTCGCACGTGTAACCGAACATCCTGGCAGGGCCACACTTCGGAATTTCTGCATTCTGCAGCATATGTCGGGACCCTCTCCGCTTGGGGAGAATCGTTGACGGGTTTGGACTAGGGGCAAGTAGGACGGTTCGGCGTTGGGGCTGGATACGTGAAGGCAGATGGGGCGAGTGGATGAAAGAATCCGGAGTCAGGGTCGCAATATTCACATGGCAGCTTATATCTCGGTTCGGTTGGTCGAGTGGGTAATCTGGGGTTAGCCAAGTGCTGTATGTAAGCGCCAGACTGCACAGGGGGAGCCATAGCCGAGTCCAATGGAGCAGGTTGAACTGTCCCGGGTTTGAGGTCTGGGCTAGTTGTCGCATGAAAAGGTGGGGGGAGAGGAAGCATAAGGGCTGAGGGGAGAGATGGAGAAGCCGAAATTTGGATTGTGATTTGCGGCATGGCCAAGCGGGAAAGATGTTGGGGTTTCATCAGCGTTGTGCCTGTGTCTGGGCTGGCTCTGCGCTTGGCGGGGTGCCTGGCTTGTCGAAACCGCCTCAGCGTCGGGGTACCCCTGTCATCGGCCCTCCGTAAAATTGGATGCTTGCGCCAATCACAGACTGAATGTTCCAGCAACAGTAGAACGCCACCCAACTAGGCAGGAACAAGAGAGAAAGGAGATACACGGGGTATCGGGCAGCGCAGTTTGGGAGGGGATCGTACCTGAGCTTTTTCGGGGGATTCCGCCCGCCGCCGCACCTTCCTTGGTGTGATGGAGGACATGACGCATGCGGTAAGCAGTGAGTGCGCTGGCCGGGCGCAAAGAAATGAGGCCGAACTGAAGTCGGAACCTACCCCGCCACAGCGGGGAAATGTCGGTTCCTGGCTTGATTTCGCTGACGCGCAGGCGGGCTGCTGGCCCAAAGGGACTTTTTCCGGCTTAGCCACGCCGCAAGATTTGGGGATCTAGAGCCAGGAATAGAGTAAGGCTTGTATGTCACAGGCGCTCGGTGTCTCCTCTGAAAGCTGGCCGCATTCGCCTAACTATTCCGAATCGGGTTCTACCTAACCAGTTTACCCGTTGGGCTGACGTCACACCAATTTTCGCCCCAGCCAAATGCCTTTCTCCACAGATACTAGCGCTAGCGTAGACTCGTCATTCAACACCATTCAAGAGAACTTATCGAGGATATCCCTGGTCCCGAGGCTTCACACCACCATAGACGCCTTCTGTCATGCCTGTTGTGCTATCTACCTAGGACGGAGCACAAAAGTGAAAATTCGTTCTGGCCTGGTCTGGGTGGCCCCAAACCGTTCCTCATATAATTCTTCTCGTGTTTCTACAGGCAACGGAAAGGCCAGTTATTCACATGTCAGTCTTAGAATTCTCTGTAATCCCACAAACACGAGACTCAAACTCACCTTCCCAGCTATCCAGAACGTTAAGCGCAATCATTCCCAGCAGCGCCAAGGGCAGCACCTGCCCGAAGCCCCACGCCCACTCACTTCCAATTACCAAATGACGATTACTGATCTTCAAATCTACTATATCGAATGTATTCCACGAAGCAAATCCAACATACGCAACTACCTCCAACGAATGGTGATCATCTCCCCAGCCCCATAGGGCCAGCCACCTCAGCAAAAGCCACCAAAACGTCGCCCCCAAGATGCGAGCGAACGCCGCGAGATGCTCGAAGAAGTACGCGAGCCAGAAATGTTTCGCGTGGAGGATGCGGTTCGTCGTCTCACTCACTCCCCTGTCATACTTCTGAGCCAACGTGCAAAGTCCCTCGTGAATGTTTTTCGTAGCTCTATTCCTCCGCTCCTCCATTCTCTCCGACAAACTCGCCGCCAAAACGGTGGCATAAAACCCCACCCCTGCGACCCACAACCAATTCTGCCCCTTCCCGCTCGTATTGTGGGAATGAAAACAGTATCCACCCCTGGAGAAATCCCACTGCGCCCACTGCCGATCAATTATCACCACCTGATACCACACCGCCAACACTACGTTTGCCAGCATGGCGCTACTGCGGAACTTGACGTTCCACCGTCCGCGTTTGGAGTAGGTGTCCAAGTCGCAAGCACGAGCAGCCCAGAAGGAGTTTAGTGTTAGATTCCAGTAGTTGCCTATTAGGGCTTGGTGGTAGGCGGTGATGGTCTTCACCTGTACGGCGCCTGCGATCAGGATTGCGGACCCGGTTATCAGTTGAAGGTCGCAGAGAGTTACGAGAGTGCGCTTCAAGACTGTGCGGCGGAGGCGCTGATTGGGTGTGAGGTGGAGTGGGGTGAGAGACGGAGGGTGGAAGAGGTTTTTGGGGTGGAGGCGTGTGAAGGTGCATTGTGGGAGGAGCTTGTGGGAGAATTTCTGGCGGTGGGTGAGTGAACCGGGGTACGGCGAGCGGGTGTGGTACCAGTCTCGGAGGGAGAAAAGGGCGGAAAGGAGAGCGACTAGGCAGGTGAACCAGGCGGTGGCGACAAAGGAGATGATTATCTGGGGGATCAGTTGGTGGACGCTGGTTTGGGGGTTGGCGGCAAGACTCACACCAAGCCCAGCGATGTCGGCATCCGCGTTAAAAGTGGCTGTGGCATTGCAGAAGCAATCTAGTGGATATCTGTTGTCACAGTAGAGGATTGTTTTGTTGGCATATACACACCAATTCGGGTCGTCGAAGGCGCGGCCATCGGTGCTGCAAGCCATTCCTTGCTATCATGAGCTTGTAGGAGTTTTGGAGGTTTCGGAGCTTGTAAGGAGCGGGCGCGTAGCATTTTATCTAGGCTGCAGTGGCTGCGTGTGGGGATGTCTTAGCTATATTTTCGGCTTCGCAACTCAACCAATTAGGCGAGTTTTTGCGAGACATGCATTACCGAATTTTCAAAATTATAGCAATTCCACCAATATGGCAGCTATTGAGGCAGCTCTTGCAGATTTAGAATTGTTGAAACCTGGAGAAAAATTTAACTATACTGTGATAGCGATCAAACATGGTTGTGACCACTCTACCTTATCAAAACAACACTAAGGCTTACAATAGTCTCATAATAATAACTTTGAAAAATAGTGACTACTTAATGACATACAGGCTGCACAGCTTATAAGGCAAATAAATGAGTTTACAGAATATGGCCTACCACCTTCTCAGGCCATGCTATGCAATTTTGTAAAGGAAATTAATAGAGAAAACAGGGGAAGAAATTAGCCTAACTGCTTCTTAAAGCACTATAGCAATAAAATTATATTCTGTTATATCACAGAAATAAACCACTCATGGAAGAGAGCAGATTCAGCCTTTGAGAATATATTATATTTTAACCTTTGGGCAAAGATAATTAAGTAGTACAATATTCAGCCTGAATATATATATAATATAAATGAAAAGGGCTTCCTTATTAATATAATTATTAGAGAGAAAATAATCCTCTCTAGGCATTACTATAAGGAAGGAAAACTTAAGCAATAAATCCAGAATAGAAATCATAAGTAGATTATAACGATAGTAGTTATATATATTGACAGCAGTTCACTTTCATCAAATTTTATATATTAAGCAGTTTCAGATAATATTCAGGACTTCTGGCTTCAGAACTATAATCTTTCTGAGTAGAGTAACTTCTTCATATTATCTTCTAATAGCTGAAAAAATGATGATCTTAGATATATATAGCTTACTACTATTTTTAATAAAGAGAAGAAATTAAAAGCCCAAAAATAGTAAAGATTCCTTATTCTTGATAATTATAATTCTTATATAATAATAAAGTTCATCAACTATTGCAATATAAATAAAATTCTTTTAACAATCTATTTACCTCATTTTACTTATACATTATAACCTCTTAATTTTTTCTATTCAGTTCTCTCTCTCAAGTCTATAGTGATAAACTAAAACAATTTCTATATAATTGTCAAGAGTTAAGCTATTTAGTAAAGAGAGATTTCTTTTACCTATTTTGAAAAGTTTGAAATAAGAGCTTTTTAGTTAGAAATATTAAGATTAGCTTTGAAAAGACTGATCTGTATCCCTTTAATCCTGAATAGGTTCTTATTTAGTTTACTATAATAAAAGAGAAGAGATCTTTATCTTATAAGTTTAGTAACTTTATTTTTTAAGACTGAAGATTGACAACATATTGAGAAGTTTTTAAAGTAAGTTATGTATAATATTTATAATGAGAGAGTAAAAAAACTAAATAATATAATAATAGTACTTTTAACTGAAAATATACTTTTTCAACTACAATGTAAAGACTTTGAAACTGCTTTGATTAAAAGACAGAAAAAGTGTAATTGAGAGAAGTTACTACTAACAGAAATTCAAGCTTCTAAGAATAGAAGTACTATTTTCTATAGTCTTAATAAAGTACAATAAGTACATGATATTCAAAAGGAGAAGAAAAGTACTGCTACTTGTATATACACTCAAAATGAGAAGAATAAGTTCTATAGAGAGATAGAAAAAGCAGAGAAGTAATAATTAATGAAGGAGAGAAGAGAAATAAAGATCTATAATAAGAAAATATAATTACAGAATTAGGAAAAAAAGAAATTGTAGAAAGAGAAAGAGAAACTTATAAAATAGACTGATCTATAACTTTAAAATAACTTTAAATAAAATAAGAAGAATAAGAAGACTATTATACCTTTTAGAATTTAAGATAAGGAAGAAATTGTCACTATACCCATATTATAAGTGATGGAAGCACTATTAATACTTAAATTGATGAGGAAGGCAAGTACACTTCTCTAAGTGTTATTGTAATACTACTAAGTAACTAGAAAGACTCTCTAAAGTCAGTAGTTTATTATATTAAAAATCAAATGATTTTATTATTTATATGTAGCTATATAGTTTCAAGTTTGATATTGTAGTTGAAAATCATGTAAAAGGTAAGACTGTACATAAAGTGATTAAAGATGGTAAGTTACAAGTAGCAAAATGATGCAAAATTAATTTTTCTACTAAAGTTATTAGTCAAGATATCATTGGACTGTTTTGTAATAACAATTTTATCTTTACATTTATAATGCCTTGAAATTTCTAAATGAAACTTCCTAGAATATTTTAAGTTAATTATAGTCATTATAAAATTTAATTTTTAGATTGACTAAAAGTTTATATGTAGTATTATAGGGAAAAATATAATTTAAGAAAATACTGTTTCTACCAACTCTTATAAAAAAGACTAGTAAAAAGCCTTAATTCTTAAGCAGAGTATGTTATATAGCTAGTTAAGTAAGAATTGCAATAGTATAGGAATTAGCTCTACATATATACAAGAATTAGCTCTTTCTCCTATTAAAGCTATTACTTAGCTCATCAAGTTCCACTTACTTTAATGAAAAACACTTTATATAAAGTAAATAAATTAGTTTTTCAGCCAATAAAGAATACTACATTCTTAATAATATACAATTTATATACCTTTAAACTTTAAATGAAGGAAGTCTTTCTTATAGAAAAAAGTATCTTAAAATATAAATTCATAAGCTTTTTTCTATTGAGTTTTAATAATGGTTTTGTCATAAACATCTCAGGCCTCAAGCTGTAAGACATTACAGATACAAAAGTGGCTATCAGGGCTTGCATTAAAGTCAGATCCTCTAGATTACTAAAATGGTTTAAATAATGTTAAATTAAATTCTAAGTACAGTTGCAGTAACGTTATAAAGCTCTTAGGGCCAAAGTAATAGAGATATGATAATTTGCATTACTTTGTACAATAGAATGGAATTTTAATAGTAAAACTAATTATAGAATTAATTGTTGAATTAATTACTACTTTTTTCAGAAATAGCCTTTTGTATATATATTATAGAAAGGAGATTACATGTCTCTCAGCACATTAACCGTATACAGCGTGATGGTGTACTGCTGCTAGGCTGCAGTTCTAGTCCTTAAGATTTTGTGTTATAGTGACATAGAAACCATTAGATCAAATCACAAATGAAACTCTATTAGATAAAATCTATGGCCAAGAAGAGCTAATTATCAAATATGAATAGTAATGAGACTTGCCAAAGTATAGAGGCTTAGAGTAGCAATATGTAAACTGTTAAGCCTATATACTACGTACTGTATGCAGTAATTAAAAAATATGAGATAATACCTTAGTTAGGTAATCTTAACTGAAGTAGACTCAATTAGTTACTATAATGCCAAATGAGCTATATAAGAAGCAATTGACAAATCATGAAGACTTCTAGCTTAGGACTAGTTAAGAGTAATTCAAGAGAAAAATTGACTGAACCTTAATTAGATTAAATAGCAAAAAGATACGTTAGCTAGGAGTAATAAATCATATAACAATTACATATAGATAAAACTAGTATGAATCATATAGTAACTTAGGTTTCCTTATTTGGAATTTAAATTATAAGTCACACCTTGTCGTAACTGTAATATAGTATATAATTATTTAGTAATGAATAATTAGTGACTTGATAAAGAGTACTATAAAGAGTGCTTGGAGAACAATAGAAAATACTTTTCTCTTCTCTTCATTGAATGTATTATTTAAATATTTATTACTTAGCAACTAAATTTTATCATTCAAAATATCGAAAGATATAATTTATGACAATTTGACTTTAATAACGTCTCATCTCTTAATTTGTCTTAGTGTTTAGGTATATAGCAAAGTGTTCTTGAGGTGACTATAGAATAATTATGTTGGTTCCATATACTAAAATAATGAAATAGTCCTACTGTAACTATATTACAAGATAACTTTTAGGTGATAATTCTTAGTATGAAGCTTTATTACTAAACTAATAAGATATTCAGTGAAGAGGGAAGGAAAGATACTTTCCCTGAGACCCTAATATAATATTTATAGCCATCTCTTCACTAATCTCTTAGCTACCTACTAACAGACAACTTATATTATTTAGTATGCTCTCCTCTCAGTATGACTCACAACATGACTCAGGTCAAGCCTAATAATGAAACCTAAGTCACTATAACTCATAACTCTCTACTTATACCTGAGCTGCTGACTATACTTAACTAATATATCTTTTAACTGCCAAGTATCCCCCAACTCTCCTGACCCTATTTTCATGACTAACAGTTTTAGGTCTCTAGGTTGTAGAGGTTCTTATTAGTTGATTACTTCCTAGCTAGACTACTTGGCAATCATATGACTAGTTAAAATTGTTGCCTTAACTAGAGTATAGATAATTTATTGAGTTTGCTATAGGTTATGCTTTTAGCGCTGAGAGTACTGATTACACAAACTTCACTTTAACCCTCACTTACTCTCAGCAAGCGCCATCTATTCTTATATCCAGTTTATCTTTATCAAGCTGTATATACTATTCTTAGCTTTATAGAACTACAATCTAATTTAATAATAGTAATACTACTTTCATATCTATGGCATTTTTGGTGAGTCTCAAAATGTTTATAATATAATTACACTCTGCCTCATTGAATTTTAGCTAAGAAGTGATTCTGGTTTCTGGTAACAAGACCTCATTCACAAATCAAGTTACCTAAAATATCTATGTTCAAGTAATATATGCTAATATTACTTATCTCTTAATACCCGAAGTCTTCGCCACTATAAATCTTATCATATCACTCTTTCTTGGTTTTTCAAGCTCTTACAGTACTTTATCTATAATTTATAATAATAATTATCCTATAAAACTATATGACATTCATTTAGTTTTTCAATTGTCAATTTTTATACTTTAAGCAAAACTAAAGTCTTGCATTTTATATTATTACAGTTAAGTTTAACTTCTATATTCTATTTTAATATAGTATTTATAGTACTAATATTTCTGACATACTTATCAAAAATTTTACTTCTTTTACTTATATTTCTCTTCCTTCTTTACTTGTAAATACTATTTTTAAGACCTTAGATAAATTCTTTTTAATAATAACTTTCTATCTTTCAGTATAAAGCATATCAGTAAAATACTTATTTTTAAACTCTCTACTTAACTTAAAATTATAATCTTTCTTTAAAGTAACTTATATAATACAATAAATTTATCACAGATATCTCGAGCCTTATCAGGAATGCCACAGACATGTGAGTGATGCTGGAACCATTGGACTGGATCGTAAGCCTGTAGGACACAGATGGCATGAACAACTCAGCAAGGATAAACCAAATACGAGAGTGGATGGCACTTGCTGTAAGTAGGTGGGGGCTAGAGTAGGGGTTTGCGTAATCAGTGTTTACAGCGCTGAGAGCGTGACCTACGGCAACTCAGTAAATCACCTACACCTTAGTTAAGGTAACAACTTCAGCCAGTTATACGATTGCCAAGAGATTCAGCCTGGAAGCGACCGACTAACAGGAACTACCACAACTTATGGATGAGGAACTGTTGGTCGTGGACAAAGGATCAGAAGAGCTAAAGAATACTTGGCAGCTAAAGGATATATTAGTTAGTTGTAGTGGGCAGCTTGGAAATGAATCGAGAGTTATAAGTCATGATGACTTAGGTTTCATTATTAGACTTGGTATGAGTCAAGTGTGAGTTATGCCAAGGAAAGAATATCTCAATTAATATGAGCTGCTTGTTGACAAGTTGTTAAGAAATCAGTGAAGAAGTAACTATATATATAGCGTTAGAATCCCAGGGAAAGTGTCTTTCCTTTTCTCTTTACTAAAAGTTTTATTAGTTTAGCAATATAAGCTTTGTACCAAGAATTATCACTTAAAGATATCTTTTGATATAGTTGCAGTAGGACCGTTTTGCTATCTCAGTATACAGGACTAATATACCTGTTCCATGGTCACTTTAAGAACACCATGCTATATATCTGAACACCAAGACAAACTAGAAGACAAGACCTTATCAGAGTCAAATTGTCACAAAATTATAAATATAAATAATTTAATGATTTTTTTAACTTTAGTTATCAGAATACTTTCTTCTTGAAGTACAAGAACTTGCACATAAAGAGTTATTAAAGTAATATTGTTGTAGAATCGACTATGTACGAGGGCGAAAGCTAGGTAAGGAACTACTATATTGAAAATGACAACTAACTACTTACTACATAGAATTCTACCCAGCTTATATGTTGCAGTCAGCAGTGCTCAGGCCTTCGGGCCATGGCCTTCCGAGCATGGCTATGCCGGAAGCCTCTGAAGCCGATGAGCGCCTCCGGATCATGGGCTTTCAGGCATAGCTAAGCCGGAAGCCTCTAGAGCCAGTGGCAGCACTGCCATAGAGCAGCGCGCAGGCATCAAACACAACAAATATGAATAGGTATTTTAGTGGAATTACTTTAATAAATTTACTTAATTAAAGATTAGTTAAGTACTTTAAAGATTT
>JAJDMX020000554.1:0-19468 GCA_022345685.2 Nothomitra cinnamomea | reverse complement strand
TTTTTCCTGTCGTTTTACATTCCCAAGGGAGTCTACAATAAATGGGTCCCCGAGCAATTGATTTGACCTGTGCATATAATTTGACAGGTAATAAAGCATATTTGTGCCCATTTTCAGGAAACTAACCTGTTTATTGGCTGAATCTACTCTCCCCCAAAATACAATCCGCCAGGCACCATCCCGATAATTCGATATATATAACACCTTATACCTAAGTAATGAATCAGGTATGCTTAATTTTATATCACAGGTGACTGTTCTATCATTCGTTACATCTTCCATTTTAGGGATATTCAGCGACAAAGGCACGTTACAAACGGGAACCCCTGATGAAATAATTATTTTATAAGGATTTGAGGCTTTTCGTAAATCAAAGACATTTCTAAATACCTTACTTACCTTGAACTTATACATTTGATTGTCATTGTCGCCGTGTGCGTAATAACAAGCTACATCATCGTAGTTGTAAACGACTGTATTAATCAGCCCCTCTGGCAATCCCTTCCGGTAAGGAATGTATTCATAGGATGCCGGCAAACCAACCGATCTGAGCGCATGCACAGCCATTACGTTTGCTTCATCAAGGTCCTTGTATGATCTCGTCCT
Organism: Nothomitra cinnamomea; assembly: GCA_022345685.2. Taxonomy (NCBI): domain Eukaryota; kingdom Fungi; phylum Ascomycota; class Geoglossomycetes; genus Nothomitra; species Nothomitra cinnamomea. The sequence continues at coordinate 18,862 of JAJDMX020000554.1, read as the reverse complement.
CTCTGTTTCCAGGTTTTCGTGAAAAGAAGACAAAAAATTGAGCTTTGGTATATTTGAGTGATCCCTGTATATGAAGTCGTATACATAGGTCTTTAATGTCTTTATCGTATCCTGATCTTCCCTTAAAATAGAATTAATATAGGGAGAATACCTCTTATTCAATAAACATTCATAATCATCCAAATTTTCATTGTTTACCCTATATGGTAAAACATAATCCCTGAACTGGGTGAAAGAAAACCTTCTGCACCAGGAGGTTCTTTCTCTGAAATCAACAGCTGCACGTATATGTCTAATAAGGGATTCAGCTTTGAATATCCGTATATCCCACACTGTATCAGAAGCAATCTCATACTTACCCCTGCTTCTCAGTTCTTCCAGACTATCAACAGAAACGCCTGCATCGAAAATGATCGTATCATCCTCAGCATTTGCCAGGTAGTACCTGACATTATATTGCAACGGTAACATAGTCATTATATACTCCGCACATTTTCTATACTCCTCCTTAGTCTGCGAATGGTAGAAAGCTATCATCTTGGCAATCTCAGGTTTATTATCCCCGGCTAACTTATACAGGTACTCAAAATCCATCTCCTTTGGTTGGATGCAAGCGATGAAAAGAAATAATCCCTGGATTACACCCACCTTAATAATAAACCTGTATATAAATTTCTCTCTTACCACCATATTTGTTTGCCATTTTCATAGGTGAAAGGTCTTCCTGGTTCTTCTTCGCTTTCTTTATCATGCTTCCTCAATAGGAGCAAAGCGTTTTGGGGAACATTTCTGAAAATAGCTCCGTTAAACGAGGTAGTCAGGCTTTGATTTAATTCCCAGGCAGACTTCTCTGCCTGCCAGAAATAAAGATCATACTGCTTTTCAGGTTGTATAAATGCATTACGGTCATACTTTATCAGGCGAACATTACAGAATTCACCCGACAAAACCAATTTTCTGATATTTCCAACCGTATCAAGAACGAATGGAAATCCTGAGAGATGTATCTGGCCCTCTTCCTCATATGCGAGATGATATAATATTTTTCTACCCATTTCATTAAACGTAGCGGTTTTTTTTTCGGTATCCGCCCCCGCCCAATCTACCGGTTTCCATTCTCCTCCATTATAGACACAGATATAGAAAATCTTATGATGCAGAGCAGTGTCAAAATCAACAGTGATGCTGCTGACAGGTGTTCGCTCCCCAGTAACATCAATGCAATGATCCATATTAAAATAATCAGGAATATCAGTCGCCGCTTCTCCATATTTCCTTATCTCGTTAAAAGGGGTTTTTTGTATTTCAAACGTTCTTCTGTACATCTTGGCAATTTGATATTTAAATGGTTCCCTGTCGTACGGCTGAGCCGGGTAAAATTTCCCATCTTCAAACATGACGGATGTCTCGGTATGTCCATAATTGAATTTCCCGAATAATGGTATCATTTCATACGCCGACGGAATTCCTAACGACCTGAACAGATATAAATAATAAATGGCATAATCTTCACAACTCCATGGGGTCTTCAGTGCAAGGATATTATCGATTGTCTGTTCCATAAATGGATCATTCCCGGAAACCCTGTTGGAATAGTCAAAAAAATACCACCCCGACTGTTCTGAAGAGAGATATTTCAAGATCTCTTTGGTAGTAAACTGGCTGGTATCGAACGTATTCAAAAATGCGGTATACCTTTTGTTAAAATAAGACCTCCATGAATTGAGGGCTTCAAAGCTTATCCTGTAAGGCAGGACATAATTGCAGAACACCGAAAATGATACCTTTAAATGAACAGGACTATGGCGGTATTCATCGAACGCATCATTAATGGAAGAAATCAGAAAGTCTGACGAAACCTCTTCCGTATCATATTTGTGAATTTCCGTTCGTTGGATATCCAAACTATCCATAAGAAGTTGTAAGCTATCATTCCCATGATAGCTAGCGATTAACCTGGAACAGGTTTTCCCATTTCTATATTTATAAACAACTGAATTTGAAAAATGCTCTGGCATATTATCAATTAGGAACAAAGCAGCCTGATATTTAATTGAATCATTTTTGAAATAACTCAACACATCCCCAAATTTATTTTTACCTGAGTACCCTCGATCACATGAGATCAGGATAAAATAGTTAAATATAATTCCCCATTTAAATATTTTTAAAATTCTAACCACACTCGTTGTTTTGAAAATATTTTGGCTTTAAATATATGTCTAAGACCCAATTTCCAGTTGATTTCTGACCAATTCAAAATATCTGCCTCTTTCTGAAACTAACTCATCATGAGTACCTGATTCTGCTACCTTCCCTTCAAATAGAACTATGATCTTATCGGCATTCTTAACCGTGCTAAGCCGATGTGCCACGACTATCACCGTCTTATCATGAAAAATCTCCTGTAAGTTCTCTACGATTAATTTTTCATTATTGGCATCCAGTGAATTCGTAGCCTCATCAAAAAAAAAGTATTCGGGTCTTTTATACAACGCCCTCGCAATTAGAATTCTTTGTTTTTGCCCCTGGCTTATCGACATACCATCCATCCCTATCCGGGTTTGAAAACCGTTAGGCAGAGATTGAATAAATGAAATTATATTAGCAGCAGAAGCAGACTCCATCAGTCTCTTTTGATCTATAATCGTTCCTCCTACGGCAATATTACCTGCTATGCTGTCATTAAAAATAAAACCATCCTGCAACACTACACTGCATTGAGCCCGCCAGAACGAAGGGCTTAAATTCCTGAAATTACACCCTCCGATCCTGATCTCCCCAGAATAATGCTCAAAGTATTTCAAAAGTAATTTCAGCATGGTGGTTTTCCCGCTTCCGCTTACGCCAACAATTGCAGTCACCTTCTTCTCAGGTATTTCAATTGTTATTCCTTTAATAACTTCCTGGTTATTGGTCCCAGGGTATGAAAACGACAAATTCCTGAATTGAATTGATTTATCTGATGGAAGTTTTTTCACCCATAAATCAGAAGGGGCTTCTTCGTCGTCCAGACGGTGTATTTCATTTAATCGCTCCATACTTATCTTCGCATCCTGCGCATGCTGAAGAAAGGTATGAAACTGCTCTAATGGACCATTTAACTGACCGACAATATACTGTATCGCCAACATGGTGCCTAGAGTTAATTTATGCTGAATCACCAAGCTAGCCACCAAAAAAGTAAGGGCCAAATTTTTCCCTTGATTGATCACCAACGAACCGGCCTGCTCGATCTGTGTATATGTAAGACCTTTAAAATTGAGTCTAAAAATACCACACTTAATCTGCTCCCATTCAGACCGCTTAACTTTTTCAGCGCCATGAAGCCTTATTTCCTGCATACCCTGTACTAGCTGAAGGGTTGCATTATTCTCCTTGGACGACATATTAAATACCTGATAATTTATCTTTCTGTGTATATTTAGAAATAAATAAACCCACAGAAAATAAACTAAACTGCCGGCAATAAAAATTGCGAATACAACAGTATTATATCTGACAAGAACAATTGAAAACACAACAAAATTAAGAAAAGAGAACAGAGTATTAATGCCCGATCGAGTCAGAAACAATTCGATTCTTTTATGATCATCCAGTCTCTGTAAAGTATCTCCGGTATGATGACTTTCAAAATAATAGATCGGGAGTCGTGTCAGCTTTTTCCAGAATTCGGACAGAATGGAAAGATTAATATCCGAAGAAATACCAAGCAAAAACCTGCTCCTCATAAAGTCAGCAATACTTTGGCTGCATATGAGCACAAACTGTCCGGTTAATACGACTCCGATAAAGTCTAAATTGTTGTTATTCACCCCCCTGTCAATAATGCTTTGAGCCAGAAACGGAAACAACAACTGAATAAAGGAAGTAATCAATAACGAAAGGCCAACCTGGAAGAAGTTCAATTTACTGCTCCGTAAATAAGAAAATATTTGACCCCATTTTAAACTGACTTCGTTGTCCTCCTGCCGTTTAACAACACTTGAATCCGGTTCGAATAATAATATTGTCCCTGTCTTTTCTCCCATCGCACCGACACTGCTGATCCAATGATCCAGGAATTCTTTTTTTGTATAAGAAATAAATCCTACTGCGGGGTCCGCAATCTTTACCCTGCCTCTTCCCGATCGGGCTGAAGCGGAATATAACACGACAAAATGCTTTTGATCCCAATGAAGAATACATGGAGATTGAACGACGACCATTAATCTGTCATAGTCCAATTTTGCGCCTGTCGCTTTTAACCCTATCTCTTCAGCTGCTATAGTTAATCCTAATAAAGAAACTCCTTCTTTATTAAATCCTGTCAATCTACGCAAAGTATCCAAATGATATTTCTTGCCGTAATATTCGGCTATCATGCGTAAACAGGCCGGCCCGCAGTCCATTTCATTCAACTGCCAGATAATTTTCATTCTCTTGCTCATCATTTAAAAAATTCAGGCTGGGCTGAAACATGGACTCACTCTTAATTTATTCACAACCTGATCCAATTAGCCGGGATCAAATCACTCGTGTCAATGGGAGTTGTAAACCATTTTTCCGGCGCAATAATTATCTTCTTACCGTTATCGGATAACCAGGCAGCCCACCAGCAAAAACTGCTATTGGATAAGATAAAATGCCGGCAACTTTTCATAAGTTGAAGATAATAGCCAAACTTCTTGTCATAAAATTCTTCCCCTACAAAAAAATGAGGCCCATAAGGGCTGATATTTTCTTTGCACCAATCCATGTCGTCCGAAAAAATAAAATAAAATGGTTCTTTAATCAGCTTGTTCATCAGTTTCATGGCTTCGCTGATATAGGAAATGCTAACAACACCATGAAAACCGGGTTTTGTCAAATAATCCGACCTCCTCACATTTAGCATCACAGAGTTATTGGCAGCAATTAGATCCAATATCTCTAGCCATTTCGCAGGGAGATTGTCCCTGAAAGTGAAATCATTCCTTAACTCATTTTCGACGTTTTCAAAATACCTGGGTGATTGCCAGTACCCTGCTATCAATATCGGTCCATTTATCGAAACTAGGCTTGCCGGAAGGTCTCCGTTGAATGTATATTCTTCCTCCCTGATAATAGTCACCCGGTCTTCAGGAGATAAATCTCGGTCAATATCCAATATCTCTTCTTTGAGGTTGAAGATATCCAATGCATATTCTCTCGGGAAAAAACCTTCTGCCTGATTTCGTAACTTATAAAAAGAAACGTCAAGTTTCATATCTCTGCCAAGATACTTTGCCAGGGATCTTCCCATCGAATACTGAAACATCTGATTCCCCAATCCACCGATTAAAGAAACTATTATCATGAATAATACTAATCAATATTTCATACAGATAAAGCAAAATAAAATAAATGGGGTTGAAAAAAGCGAACATTCTATAATTACTTTTACTCAACCCCATCTCAACAAATAGCTTAAATACTTTTAGGTCCGCCTGGCGCCGTTGGTGGTGTGGTGGTCTGAAACATATTTCCGCCCAGTGCATTTTTCAACTGCTCACGGGTGAGCACTTCCGTTGTCTTTAATTCCGGCTTTTGTCTTTCTAATTTTTTCATGTAATGATTTTTAAATTAATAACGATCTCATTAAATCAAATATAAATAGATGTCAGTACATATAAAACACCTCACAAACAATAGCGCAAACGTTTGCGCTATTTAAATTGAATGCAAATTTTTCGCACTCTGAATACATACTTTAGCTTCACTTCTTTCATCATTTTCCTAGAACGGAAGTCAATTTTTTTTATTTAGAACTAAATAAAATCTATTTATTTTTAACCATAAATATCATCTGAATGAAACATCAAAAATTATCAATTTCAATCCTGGTAGCCTTTGTTTTATGCTTCAGCATTTTTTCATCTCTCAAATCTCATGCAGCAGAACATCCAGGGGTCAAATATCATTCTGGGCCATTAGAAGGCTGTACATGCGAATCCTCACTTAATACTTGCAGCTGCAACTATTAAGAATCAATTTAAACTACATCAAACAAAACTTATTATGAATCAATTAAAAGTCTTCTGCCTCATTAATTGCCTATTTATTTTATTCGGTGCGTTGTGCTATAGTATAAATGCAAATGCTTCAGAGCATCCTGGATCCAAGACATACAATTACAACACAAAAACTTGGAGTTGCGGCTGCCCTGCATCGGCGAATACATGTACCTGTGAATACTGATCAGTCAGGCAATCTCATCTATATTGTAAGTCAATATCAATTTTATTTAAATTAAGTGTCTGAGTATAAATTGTAGGTTCTGATAGAACAAAACTATTTATATCAGACACTTATTACAGAATTACGAATATCCCGTGTGATAATGTAATTGTATTGTATCTCTTTTCAAGATCTGCTGATCTTATTTAACCTGAAATCAATGAAAGGTAAAAAATATGTATTTCTTGCTATTTTTATCATTACAACTTTATTTTTTTCCTCTTGCCATACAAAATCAGTTAACTCATCTTTTACAAAATATTCGTTCCAAATAATTGACTCCTTCTTCACAACTATTAAAGGATCCAATATTACAGCAATTGATCTCAATCCAAAAAACTCAAATTTTTTATTTATAGAAAATAAAAATGGTACCACTATTTATGAGACTAATTCAAAAGGTACTATTCTGCATCAGTTTTCACCTTTAGGAAACGGCCCGGAAAAGCTGGGGAAAAAAATAAGCAATATTGGGTATTTCACTGACACTTCAATCATCATCTCTGCTGAAGATGGTTATTTTATTTACAATATGAATGGTCAAGTGATAAGGAAAATAGTTTCAAAAAATGCCGAAAGCGTCGGCGGATCTGATAAAAGACTACGCATGTTTCGTAATGCACAGGGAGACACCATTCTGGCTTCAGTCTTCAGAAGTCCGTTATCGTACGATTTTCTTGCCAATAACATATCTGGGTCTAGGGAATATATCGACAAAATGAAGTTCTTAACATTACATAATTTGAATGGAAATACATTTGAAATAAAGTTTGGCTATGAATCCGGCGGTATCCATAAGGAATATAAATATGATTTCAGAGAGCCGGTTTTGTTTGATTATGAAAAATCAAAAAATTCATTTTATATTATCTATTCTCCAGAACAAAAGCTTTACATCTATTCGTCTGCTGACAACTACACAATTCCCCGGGTTTTTTCTTTCACTCTCGAAAAATTTAATACGCCAATAAAATATCGGTTAGGAAAGGATGCGCAGGATCGGGATTATAGCAAATATCTGTCTGTAAATAGCTCAATACAAAGTATCAACGCATCAGATAGCATAGTTCTACTTACCTATTTAACAGGAATACCAGAACAAGTATATGACAAAATTACTACAAACGAGGAAACAGGTGCAGTCTTTGCAAAATATGCCAGATATTATAGTATTATTCTTATAAATGGCCGGCAAATATCACAAGATATCGAATTGCCGCGCACCTGTTATGAGATCACTTTCTTCAGGTCTCTCAATTATATTGTTTTATCTTGTTATAGTCCAGACAGCAAGGTACAAGGGCTAAACAAGTATTATATATGCAGGATAAATCATTAAACAATAGCCAATTTTTAAAAAGCAACTCTTCATGTTTTCTTTTAAAAAATACATCTTCTCCTTACTCACTGCCGCTTACTTCCTTTCCTGCACTCAACATAACAGCGGGTACAAATTTCTTAAACTTACTGAATATGCCGATACAGCAGGGTATAAAGTACAAATTGACTCAGTAAACATCCCTATTGACTCTTCATGTATCGACAATTATTCAGTCTTGACCGCTAGGTATTTCGAAGTATCCGATAGCCTGTTTATGTATGGCTATAACCGTTCATTACATCGAATTGATATATTTTCTATTACTGCAAGAAAGTATTCCGGAAGTATCCCGCTTGCAAAGCAGGGCACGTCTGCATTCAATGATATCAGGGCTATTTATGTAACTTCAGGTGATAGCCTGTTTGTTTTAGATGATTCATTTATTGGCCTGATTGATTCCAAAGGCAAAGTCCGGAAAAGATGGCCCATAAATGGCAGGGGGGGCATGGAAAACATTTTTTTCAAGGATTATTATATATTTACAAAACCGCCAACTATTTTTTTTTATAACAATTCCGATGGTTGTATATATGTACAATGCTTCGATGGCAATAATGTCTCGCTAAAAGATGGATTTCTTAGAAAAGAAAGCTTCATTAACGCAAAATTTATTGTACGATATAATCTTATTACAAGAAACACCGATCTCCTGCCAATCAGATATCCCGAAAGCTACATAGATAGTTTTTATGGCAACATGACACAGCCAAGCGTTCAATTCTATGAGCCTACTCAAAATGGGGTAAGTCTGGCATATATATTCCCAAACTCATCCGATATATTGTTGCAGGGCTCTCATACTGACTCAGTAAGGGTTTTCCAGTGCCGGAGCTCCTTAAGCAGCAATTCGGTACAGCCCCTCTCCTGGGACGAAATCACTGATGCAGATTTAAAAATCAGGCATTTCCATAGAAATGTAAATTTTTTCAGGATAATCCGGGATAATGAAAATTCATTCTATTATAGGTTTCATTATGACAAAATGGATAGTCTGAATAACGACTTCAGTAATGTCTATGCAAGAAAGAACCTAATTCTGACCATCTTAGATAAACAACTGAACATATGCAAGGAATTTAATTTTCCATTCAGGAATGTACTCCCGCTCTATGCTTTTGCATCTAAGGGTCTGGTATATGTACCAATTATAGATCGCTCGAAGACCAGGACATTTAACCTGAGGTTTCTTACTATAAAATTAAACAAGATATGAGAACCATTATACCTTTTAAAAAAATATTCACCTTCTCGATATTGATCTTATTGTATCGATGCAACACTATCGAAAGCAACCCCGCCGGCGCCGGATATTATAGTACACTTCGAAAAGCTCTTAAAAAAGAGTATAATATTTCATCCAGCGGAGAAGAAAACGTCCTAATTTTTATCCTGCACTCAGACACGATTTGTTCATGCAATGGAAAGAATATTTATTTGGTTAACGAAATAATAAATAAACGTAAGAATTACAAACCAATCATAGTCCTGAAAAACGATTTCTCCAACTCTATCAGGAATCTGATCCGTGTCGAACAAGCTTCATTTTACTCCGATACAACAAAACTTCTTGAAAAAAACGGGAGTCTATTTCAATTTGATAAAATATTTGTCGTCCACAAGGGAGAATATGCCAATATGTTCGACCTGGAGGACAAAGATGTAAAAACCATAAAGAAATATTTCAAACTATAAGAAAATCCGGGATATATTTTCTCCAATTGACAATATACTTAGAATTAATTTTCAAATCAGTATTGAAATTCAGCTTATATTAGTGTACATTAATTACTGCTAAATGGCCAATCATTATTTCATTGTAGCCTGGCGTAACCTTATAAGGAACAAATTATATAGTTTCATCAATATTTTTGGCATGTCCGTCGGAATTTCAGTTTGCATGACAATTCTGATTTATATTGCCCATGAAAAATCATATGACAGGTTTCATAAAAATTATGATCGGATATATTCAATATGTACACGTGCCAGGATTGGCGCTGACACAATTGATCTGCACCAGATGAGTTACTTCACCGGCACTTCTGTGCTGTCAGCAACCCAGAATGCAACTGATTTTGTAAGAACCTATTCATCGTTCGCCGCAATCACACTGACTGACCCTTCCAAAAACGGGATGATATTTTCAGAAAAGAAAGTCCTATTCGCAGATAAAACCTTTTTCTCATTTTTTTCATTTCAACTAAAGTCCGGCGCAATCAGCAGTGTTTTATCAAAACCATTTTCAGTAGTTATCACTGAAAAAGCCGCCAAAAAATATTTTGGCAATGAAAACCCCATTGGCAGGATACTGAAATTTGACAGGGTCAATACATTTCAGATAACTGGACTAGCTCAAAATCCCCCTTCAAATTCCAGCATCGACTTTGAATTTGTGGCATCCCTGGAATCTCTCCTTCATATGCAAGGTGGCGAAAGACTCAAGAAAATATCCACTGAGGTAAACTATGGAGAATTTGATACCTATTTACTTTTAAACGACCCGCTTAATAAGAGAAATGTTGAAGCCACTATTAACTCCTTATACGCGAAAAATAGAAATGCAAGGGAATTAACTGATTATTATTATTTGGCTCCCTTTTACAATATGCACCTCGATCCGAATTTCAGTGACACCTCCAATATCAAATATTTACCGATTCTTTCACTTGTCGCAGCAATCATACTTTTACTCGCCATGGTCAATTATATGAGTTTGGCCACCGCCAGAGCTTCACTTCGGGGAAAGGAAGTCGCAATCCGGAAAATAATAGGCTCTAATGCTCGTAAAATCGCCTATCAATTCTACACTGAATCAGCTTTATATGCAATTATTGCTTTTCTCTTTGGATTCGTACTTTTGATTGTCTTTCAAAATTATCTCTTCTCACTTCTGGGGATTAAGATTGATTTCAAATTTATATTTAGCCCTCTTATAACATTTTTGCTCTTCACACTTCTCTTAGTCACAATAATCATTTCCGGCTCATACCCCTCACTTGTTCTCTCCTCATTCAGTCCCATTCTGATCATAAGTGGCAGAACTTTTTTAAAGAACGGAGGAATCGTAATCCGAAACATTTTTACAGCAATTCAATTCACAATAGCTGTTTCGTTGATAATATTCAGTATTACCGTTGACCGGCAATTGTACTTCTTTCGTCATACGGATACAGGAATAAACCGAGAAAATGTTTTGATGATTCCACTGTCGGATTCCGCTGGAAATCATTTTAGGGCGATTAAAACAGATATTTTGGCTATTGCCGGGGTAAGTCATGTAGCAGCAGCGAAATACCCTATGTATGGTGGATTCGATTTTGTATCCGCTGCTTCAAAAAATAAGTTAAAAGAAGAATCCTTACCTATTATTCCGGTTGATAATCATTTCATTGATTTGTTAAAAATAAATTGGAAGATTGCACCAACAGACTCATTATATTATAAACAAAAAAATACATTGCTAATAAATGAAGCTGCAATTAATACCTTTAATTTGCCGACAAACCCTGTTGGGGAAAGGATTAAAATAATGAATACCGACGACTATACAATAGCCGGTGTCATAAAGGATTTTAACTTCGCTTCACTGGATCATAAAATTGGAGCACTGGGAATATTTATTCAAAACGACACTTCATACAAGTGGGGAGCAAATGGAGACGGATGTCTTTTTGTCAGAATAAAACCAAATGTAAATAAAGCTTCGGTAATTGAATCAATTAAGTCGGCATACCACGGATATGTCAATTCCCAGCCTTTTAGTTTTGAGTTCTTGGAGGATTCATACAATAATAATTATAGGTCCGAAGAGAGGTTAGATACTATTTTGAAAATTTGTACCTTTTTCATTATTTTTATTGCAGTGTTGGGACTTTTTGGATTAACAACCTTCAATGTTAATCAGAGAAAAAAAGAAATAGGCATTCGAAAGGTTCTCGGGAGTGACTCAAAAAGCATTGTCATTTTGCTTTCAAAAGGTACTTTTAAGTTAGTCTTTCTTGCCATCCTGATCGCAACGCCCATCGCATGGCTTGCAATTCACAAGTGGTTGCAAACTTTTGCATACAGAGTCCCTATCAGCTGGGCAATTTTTCTCCTATCCGGCTTGTCTACAATTATAATTGCTATTGGTACAATTAGTTTTCAGGCCATACAGGCTTCAAATGCTAATCCCGTGAAAAGCCTTAGAAATTGAAAAAACCTTACTTTTGCAAGATTCCATTACCCTCAATCTTGCGTCGCTGTGCCGGAAACAGATTTCCAACATTCCGGATAATAACATTTACTTCCTCGGATTGAACCTTTACTGGCATATTTAATACTTCATTTGCAACTAATGCAGCATTCACCGTATCCTTCATTTCCAAAAACATCTTTACCAGCAAATATTTAGGATAAAATCTATTAGGTATCATATTTGAAGATGCCCTAAAACAATCTTCTGCCTGATGATAATTATGCAATGCTTGGTAACTTTGCCCCAAAATATTCAGTGTGCCAGCTTCTACCATATTTCCTTTTGCTCTTTCAAGTATTTCAATACTCTTATCAAAATCTTTTATATTGAATAACGTTTCGCCATAATCATTCAAATAGGCGCTATTCTGATTCAACAACGGATATATAGCGCGATATTTTTCAATAGCCTTTAAGTCACTTTCAAGAATTTCTTCTTTCGCAATTCTCCATATCTTTAACGCCTCGTATTGTCTTGCAAAGTAAACAAGTGCGGTCAATGAAATGATAATGCATAAAGCAAGCATGCATTTTGATACTACACCGCCAATTGCAATTTCCTTATTGCGGATTTTCGAATTTGATGATGCAGCAATAAAGAAAAATGCAAGAAATATTATCGGAGTGGTCTGTAATGGATAGGAAAATAAAGAAATAATGATCATTGCAATTAATGATTGCCTTACGTAGAACATCCATTTATTATCAGTTAATCCAATCTTTAAATTCCCAATAATGTAAATCAGCCATCCAATCGCAACAATCCCAATGATGCCTGTCTCGATATAAATATTTAAATATTCATTAAATACTATCCCGACATTATCTGCCAACATAATTTGCCCGGGCGATTCTTTACCCGATCCGAAATAACTGGCCTGCCAATATGGGTAAACATTAGGGAAGTTGCCGTATCCAAATCCAGTTATCGGCTGGTCTGATAAATGAAGCAACGATATCTTCCATATCAACATCCTGCCTGCAGTCGATCCTCTTTTTATGAAGAAAAAAGAACAAAATAGAATAACAACCAGTACCCACCCTGATTTATAAATGGATTTAGAATAGCTTTTTTTGCCGTATTTCCACACCAACATAGACAACGAAATCAGCATAAATCCAATCAATGCTGTTCTGGCCAGAGTAATAAAAATTATTAAAAGAGTTAATACAACAATAACGCCAACGCCCGCGAACCTTAGCTTCTTCCTATTGCACAGGCTTAATCTGTAAAGTAGAAGTGGGTATATAATTACTGCATAATTCGCAAGCATGGATGAGTTGTCAAAACTTCCTTTGCATACTATTGACGGTACTTCATCATGTATTCTTGTCAATTGATAAAAAAAAATAATCAGCTCAATACATAAAGAAAGAAACAGGATATTGAATATTCCCGCTCCAATCCTGCAACCTGAAATCCTGACAAGTAGATAAATCCAATAAATGGATGCTAAAGTTAAAAACGTTTCATTTTTTAGAACCGCCTGATGTTGAATTAGTCTCGAAAAGGCGCATGTTAATACATATAGAAATATTGCTAAATCTATACTTGTTAAGTGAAATTTGAAGCTTTTGTTCGGCAATAAAAAGGACGGAATAATCACACCGGCTACAAAAATTGCAATATGGAATAAATAGAAATTTGACTCCCCTGTAAGGTTATATAAATAGGAATTGAATAATAATGAGACTAAAAGAACGGGACCTATTAAACATGTCGACAATTGGGGCATTTTAACCCTGGCTTTCAGAACTTGCCTGACCATTAAATTCCTATTCGACAATTGCGTCATTTAGTTAGAGACAAATGGAAGTACCTTGCCTTTAATATACAAAAAGTAATCTTTTGGGATGCTATTTGTGGTTATAATAATTGGCACTAAAATGTCACCGGCTTTACCATAGCTGTTATATTTCACGTTAATTATCCCGGTATCCCTGAAAGAAAAAGGCTTTTTGGGCCAATCTAAAACAGTACATTCGCATGTGGCCTTGATATCCAAGATCCTTACATCTCCCTTCCCTTCGTTGATAAATGAAAATTGATACCTACCGATAGTCCCCTCCTGTATCGTACCAAATAACAGGGTATCTTTTTCAAATCTAAGTGAAAGGGAGCCTTTTGATATATCGCTTGTTTTGAAAAGTATTTTCCCAAGGAAATTATATTTAAAATTTAATATGCTAAATAAAGCTATCAGAATTAGTATACCGTAAAACAAGCGGTTCTTCATTGTAAATTAAATTTCTTGTCTTTACATAAAAGCGGAAATTACTGAATCCAAGTGCAGAAATTTTGCATTCGTTAGTTTTTAAATTCCAGTAAATACTTCCAGATACAAGACTGCCAAACCACTTGATATGTTTTCATGATTTATTCTTTTCGCCTGACACGAGCGTGCCTGGATATTTTAACGAATATTATTTCAGCGAAACCGGCTTCACTGTATATCCTAATCTTCGCAACTGTTGGATTAAACCACCACTATAAAACAAATGCCTGATACCAACAGCAACAAAACAATCCTCATTCGCAAATGCCTTGTCCAAAACAGGGATCCACTTATCGTTACGACCCGTCAATAATATTTCCAGCCCTTTTGCCTTTTTGGATAATTGATAATCGAGAGTCAGCTCTTTGTAACTAAAAAGAAAATCAAACAAAGGACCGGAACGCTCATTTTTAAGCATTTTATCCATCAGATCAGTTGCCGCTCCGGCGCTGGATGTAATAGTAAGTGCTGAATCGGACTTTGATGAATTTTCAATATCTGTTAATTGACTTTTGTCCAGTCCCTCCACCTTAATGCCATTGTTAGCAGCCATTTGAAAAATATACTCATCCATGGTCTTATAGGATCTTCTTCCGGCTGTATCGCAGAAATACTGCGCGTAAATTCGCCACAAACCAAAAAATTCAATAGCCGGCGTCATGTAATAATAAGATGAATCCTGACTCTTCTGTACAAAATGCTGAAAAATTAGCTTTTGTTTTGCATCCAGAACGGCATTCCATTTTCCAGCAGTCCAGGAATAGGCTTGCTTTAGTGCCGCCGTGTCAGTCTGGGGCTTACCAAAATCCACTTCCAGAAAGACGACAGCCGATTTCTTCAAATATGCCACCGCCTTATAGGAAGAATCAAAAAATGCCGGATTAACTTCATGGAAAGTCCCGTATAAATAAGATTTGTGAGACATACCCTTCCCTGATACTTCCCATAATACCGTCCCGGGCTTATTCTGGCCATTCGCGAACAGGCTGCTCACACTAAATAATAAAACCAGAAATTTGTTCATTGTAATGATCCTTTAAATGCTTCTATTCTTCTACCCCTTACTGTTGCGCTCTTCCTTTCCAGGACCTTTGATCAATACCCCGGCAATGCAGTAAAATCAATGCCTGGAGCGACTCCGTTAGCCTTCCTCTGAAGTTTGTCACCGGGTTTAATGTTATTCAACTGTTTAAATCCGCCGGAAAACATATAGAACCTATCATTTTCAACACCCGCACCATAATCATACCGCTGGTGTACTTTTGGGTTGGCCGTAGTAGAAAAAGCTGCTTTTGTCAACTCCACCCAATTCCCCGATGGTGTACAGATCCATTGATTGCTATAATACGCTTTAAAGAAATCATTCCCATTCGGGCCAAAATTCTCCACAAAGGCATATAGCCCTTTAAGACCCGGTTTCGCACCACTCTTATTCTGTGTCCATTCCGACATCAAATGCCAGACATAATTATCTTCCGGAGCTGCATACCAGGAAATATAACTGGTGCTATCCCCCGCAATAGCTTTAATGCCGGTCAGTATTCGGTAGGTCTTCCCCGTCTGCCAGGGATAAACCAGATGACTATGCCCTCCCGACCCTTCGTTGCCAAATTCTCCGGTGAAAACGGAAGGGCCTTTCTGCTTCAGATTGACCGCATAATCCCTGGGGATCTCCTTGGGATCGTCCGTATTAAATTTACTCCAGACGGAAAAGATAAACCGCCGCTCTGTGAGATTATTCAGCTGAACGCCTGTATATCCATCGCCAAATCCATTGGTTTCATAATACGCATTGACTGAATTTTTAACTTCATCCGGCACGGAAACTTCGGTGTAAAACCATTGCACCGTACTGTCTCCGGGCACTGCATATGTCAAATGTGTGGCAGGAGCCCCGCGATAGGGGCTCCTGTTAAATTTGATATCTCTTGCGCCTTCTCCGGACACTACAATGGCCTGCAATTGTGGAAAATAATCTCCGGACTTACGAATGCCCCTGATCACAATATGATGATACTGTTTATTATCCACGGTAAATGCGCCGACCGGTAGGGTGATGTATTCCGAAGACTGCGGGACCGTAATCTCCACCCCCTTCTTCGAATCATCCAGACTTACCCTCAGTGCTGCATTACCCGATAAGGCTTTAATCTTCAGTGCGACAAAAAGCTCCCCGTCATGCTGAGGCAGGAAAAAAATACTGGCACTCTCCTTTGCATCCCGCCAATCGTTCCATCCTTCCTCTGCAAGCGTCCCCTGCTCATCGCCCTGACGGGGATAGATATACCCGCAGCTGAAGAGGGAAATGGCCGCGCTGTTGGAGGTGTCAATGGGGGGAGCTGTCCTTGCTGGTGAAACCATTGCTGGCAATTTTGCGTTAAGAATACCTGCAACGACGGTAGAAAGTAAAGCTGACAGTATGAATCTTCGCATGAGCTGATAAGGGTTTAAATATTTGATTATTGATGAACAACATTTAAGATTTTAATATCGATCCGGTATGCACCGTGATATTGTATACGCATGGGTATGCGAATGGAATAATCATAGATCCCATCCTTATAAACACCCAGGTAGTGGCTGTCTGAAGTGCCCGTATAATATACATTCCCCGGGTTCGTGCTCCAGTTGGACGTACTGTCAATATGCACATACTGCGAAGGTATGCGATAATACATATTGTAGCCATTGCCTAAAGTAGCGATCGGGAAAGGCAGTAAAGGGTATTTAAGGGAAATCATGCTGTCTGTTGCAGTAAAGGTATCCGGGGCATAGTCCTGCAAATTCTGCAAGAAAGGAGGATTAGGATTCAATCCTGAATTAGGTCTTTTGGTGAATTCGCCGATTCGGGGATTGAAGGGCACCCCATTCCTGTCCATCACCCGGAGGATCAGGATATTCGGAGTGTCTGCAAAACGGGTGACTACTACCGAATCGTAAGGATTATTGGGATTATTAAAAAGCGCTCCCCTGGCAGCCCCTGTTGGAGTATTGGCAATGAGCAACCCATTACTGAAGTTCCCTTGCTCCGGAGAAGTTTCTAATAGTTTTCCATCTGTAACTGAAATTTGCATGATATTTTTCAGCGTCTCAGAACCTGCAGTATTCATTACTTGCAGATCCATAGTATAGACTCCTGTCGGGAGATTGATACTGCTCTCATTATATTCCAGAGTACCATTCGTTTGATTTAGTGTCACCGGCGGCATACTAGCCTTCCCGCGTTTGGCCATGATGGCGGCAAATGTGGTATCTGCGAGAGGGTCATATGCCGCAGTCCAAACGTCTACCGGATAGTTTTTTAAGAACAATGAGTCAACGGTCTTCCCGGTAGAATCATAGATATGTGTCCATTTTACAGACAGTGGAATATTAGAACCATCCGTAATCAGGGAATAGGAAGTATTGGACCGCCCCCGGATAATCGTGAACTGATTAACGGCATATTGTACATATGGGCTCAGGAACCCATTCCCGTACTTGGTACAGGCCGTGAACAATCCGATGCAAACAATAACCAACACAATGATGGCCATGCTTAATTTTTTATATTTTCTCATCGCAATATATTTATTGTTTAGTACCATAAAAGAATAAAGGACTTGAATTATCCAGAGAATTGAGAATCCCGTTTTGCGTAATAATGCCCGAGGTCTTGACCAGGCTATGAATACCGATCGAAGGGTCTATCAGCCCGACTGGATTGTCAGGACCTGGCGTGAAGGTATACCAGAGCTGGGTAAAATATTCTACCTTCGGTTGAATAGAGACAAGCGAATTATAACCCAGAGTAGGATCAGTTACCGGTTCATATGACACTATCACCGTGTCACCAGGCAATTCTGTTGAATAAGCTACGCCATTATTCGTAAGGACGCTGTAGGGCAAAGACTGATGGATGATATACATGAGCATAGAATCCCGTGTACCGTTAATATTATTTTTCAAATAATAGAACAGCGAATCCAGCGGAAAAGTGGCATACTGGTTAGATGCCTGCACGGCAACGCTCCGCTGATACAGATAGCCAAAAATGGCAGTGTTGGAGGGTGCAAAAAAAGTGGTCCCCTGTTCATTGATCTTGTCTTTCAGTCCTGCCGTATCGATCAATTTAATAAGTGTATCATACTGGGGAATACTTTTCAATACGTCATAAGTGCTTGTCTTTGCATACTTATATATGTCTTCTGGTGCACCTCCGGCAATATAGCTCTTCTTACAGGCATTGATCGCCAGCAAAACCAGTAAAAGCAATCCGAACTTAGTTACTAATATTTTTTTCATACCATGATATTTTAAAGTCGTTCGATAAGCATCGATCCGGCTATTATTTATGAGTGGCCCAATAGGGATTCTGTACCAGTAAATTATCCTGAGGAAATAATGTGCCCATATCCAATGGCCAATAGTATCCCTTATTGGTAGCGCTTACCCGACCATCAGCAGGATATCCCACAAATTCCAGCCATCCCTGAGTTGGCTCAGTCCGGATCAGGTCGTAATACCAGGTACCTTCACCTACAAGTTCCCTGCCTCTCTCCATAACGACTTCATCGAGCATATCATATTGGTTTGTCGGCGTCAGGTAGGAACTAATTCCTGCCCTATCCTCCGTCAGCTTCAAATCATTAGCTGCACCAGCCAGATCACCCAGAGAGGCCCTTGCTTCTGCATCCAGCAATATGATATCGGCCAGCCGGAATATGACAAGGTCATTGTTAATATAGGGCAT
>JAJDMX020000553.1:0-19470 GCA_022345685.2 Nothomitra cinnamomea | reverse complement strand
CGTCAGCCTCGACGCACACAAACGTTCTTCAGCGAAGGATTCTTCGCTGCGATGGGAGGCACGACCAAGGCCACATGTACCCCAGCCTCAGCCTCAGCCGCAGCCATTCCGTCCTGCAAACGCACCATATCTACACCATGTAGGGACTTGCACGCGTTGACTGGATGCAATTTTCAAAAACGATAACCTAGTTGCAAATACGAAATGCGATCGCTGCTGACCGCATGAACTTTATCGTACAGTGCAGTACGGAGTACGCCATACAGTACATGGCTAAGAAGGCTGTTCTGCCGGTGCAGGGGGGAAAGAGAAAAGGAAGGAAATTTGTGATTTGACGCAATCCCGGCCAAATCACTCTCGGCAGTTACCCGGTTAGGCGACCGGTGGAATAAGCAATTCCGGGAATTCGGGGATTGTTTTTGTGCTGGGGTGAGTTAAGGTTCAGTGTCAGAGACGTACACAATTGTACCGCAGAGTGGGGTGTTAGCTTGGCTGCGAAAGGGAAGACGGGAAGCGCGAAAATAAAATACGGGTGGGAAAATTAAAATAAATAAAAATTTAATTGAGAAAAAACGGGAGAAACGACTGACCATTTACACACCAGGATCCTCGCACCTTCTCATCCCCATCCCCGTTCCCCGTCCTTCTTCCCACCTATACCAGCAGCATTCCACTCCCCCTCCACCCTGTCATCCCCTTCACTCTCCTCATCCCTCGCCGCCTTCCTCCCATCACGAACCTTATACCACCTCCAAAACAACCACGCCGCCAGAAACGTAAACGCCATAAATGGCAAGGTGATCGCCAAATAGAGGCCCAGTGCTTGCTTCGAAAAATTGCGCTGGTACTGGCCTGTGGTATCCGAGAGGGGGAAACGGATGATGTCTGTGGACATGAGTGTCTGCTTATACGACGTTAGATGATAGTTGTTTGCGGTCAAATTATGTCAGTAGAACTAGTTCGGGGGTGAGACGTTGGGAATAAAATAAAAACCGGGAACATAAAGGAAATAAATGGTAGGGAAAGGAAAGAGGCAGACCGGAAAAGATATCAAAGGGAAAGAACGAGGGAAAAAGAGGTATCACATACGGAAATAAACGTCCCCGGCAAAAAAACCAACGTCACCAGCGTAATAACCCTCATTGACACCGTCTCCTTCTCCGTCTTCTTCGCAATCTTCCTCATCTCCTCCGTGATCTTTTCCATTCTGTCCGCCGAGATCTGCGACTTCTTCGCGAGCCGGCCACCCATGAGGATATTTCTATAGTCCAGGATGGCGTAGAGCTGCGCAGCACAGTCAACAAAAAGTCCTTTCCTCCAATTTAAAAGAGCCTGAAAGTAGGTCACTTACTAATGTCTTCCTATCGCCCAGCAATTTAAGGAGGGCCTGGAGACGTGATTGTTGGATTTCTAGATCGTGGATGACGGCATTGACGCGAGCTATGAAAAAGGCCACAGATCCTTTACACTCCCTCCCCAGCTCCTTGGGGAATTCTGAGGACGAGATAAGCGAGGTGTAGTATTGCTTTATTTCGCAGAGGACATTGGTGTTCATTTTGAGGACGAGCGAGGCTTCGTTGGTTTTTTCTTCAATGTGTTGCGTGTGTTGGAGATCGCGGAAGGAGAAGGTAGGTTCTTCGAGAAGAACTTCGGGGCTAGGTGATGGGTTGGAGATTTGGGGCTGTGTGTTTGTAGTGATATTGGCGTTGGGGGTCGTGGTGAGGAGAAGGGGTGGTGGAGTTCTGGTTGTGCGGGTGAGCTGCGGACTGGGGTTGGGGCCTGGTTTGAAGGAGAGGACGCGGCTGACGTATTGGCTTGCTCCTACTGGAATCGAGGAGGTGCGTTTAGGTTTGGCTTGGGGTGCGGTTTCTCTTCTGGCGGGGGGGTTGGCGGGGTCTGGAGTGGAGGGTCTGCTTACGGGTGCGCGGAGGGCGTCGCCGGTTTTGCCCCGGAGGTCTTTTTCGAGGAAATTGATGTACCAACGCCAATTTTCGCCTGCCCATTCGCAGACGATGAGATGGGTGGCGAGAGAGGCGTTAAAGGCCTCGCTGGGAGATTTGAAGGATCTTAGAACTGGTCGTTCCTCGGATTGTGTGGCTTTTTTGAAACGGTTTCTCATCAGTGCGTTGCCCTTGATCGTGATCCAAGCTGTGCGGCCGGTTTCAACGTCAAAGGAGTGGTGTACCGCTGTTTGTCGGACGGACCACGGCCATCTTGCATCCTCAGTTGACTCCACAGATTTGAGACCGTAGCAGAGCTGGAATCCCCTCCCAGAGCGCCCGAGCTCAGGGAGTTCCAGTTTTCGACCCGGGTTACTCAGACTGGTTTCGTGTCGAAATCCGGTGAAATAAAAGTCTGTGGGGTATTCTTGGTCCCCAAAGGGAAAGATGAAATCTAGAAATGTAGGCATCACTTGGTGGTAGGTAAACGCAGACGTGAGCATTTCTCGGGTGGTGTTGAGGGGATCTCGGGAGTGGTTTGCGCGTATAAAACTTGCAATTTCACAGCAGTTAGACTCCACTTCAGACTGGAAATGAGACAATTGGACTGCGCACTCACATAAATCTGCACATTGGATCCTTGAGACCTTTCCGCTCAATCATACGAAGCATTGACTTCATTTTCTCGTCGTTTTCCGCCGCCCCGCCCGTGAATCCTGCCCGTTGTTAAGGTACCGAATCGACCATCGAGACTGAACAATGAAATCATCTCTCCAACCTTTCGCATTCTCCTCAAACTGCCAGAATTCCACTTCAGCGTCTTCGGGTGGGCTGAACAGCCGTGCGCTGTTCTTGTTTAGGATGTCATAGTACTTATCGAGGTGGTATACGTATGCGCCAGAATGGATAAGATTTTTCGGGTACCGCGATGTGTCGAAGCAGGACTTTCGGAATGATTCCATTGGTGTAACAACAAGGGCTTGATGAGCGCGGTTTTCCTATCGGTCGCAGAGTTAAGGTTCGCCGCTGAGGTAAACAAGTCAGGCCGTATTCTCGCAGGTGGGTGACCCTTTATGCTCTTTGTCCTCATGGTTTGGAGCTGAGCCTTGCTCTCGGCAAAGCTTGCGGATCTTCTGAGCCATAATGTGTGGCAATGAAGGGCACAACGGTGAGTGTCAGAACCCCCCAAAAATTTGATTTCATTAACCGGCCAAGGAGGCTGGTCATTTTACAGTTAGATAACACATATCCCACTTCCTATCGGGCAAGAAAACAGCCTCGCTATCCCTAAGGCCATATCCTAGTGACATAGACGTTTCGAGCTGTGAAACATCCGTCTCACTGGAAGTCATCACTAACTCTGGTGCGCTTCTTCCGCAAGTTCGCCCTTTCAGTCTGGTGCTCTCATTAGCCGCGCTGACATTTTCAGGCGCACACGCATCCTCACATTGGTCAGCTTTCGCGGCGCGCGGAACGTGTACTCATCGAGGGTGAACTACGCACAGGCCGTAAGCTATTATGTATTGTTATACTATGGCGCGTGGATCGCGGGGGCACAAACTCTAACATCATAGTCGCCCTCTCCAAACAAATCTTTCAGGAATGCAACAATGGTAGCCTCGTCTAGCCGATAGTGCGGGAAGCTGTCCGTGACCCAGCGTGCAGACATGGTTCTTGGTGTGAAGTAGCTAAATTAGCGGGAAGCTGCTCATTCAGACGATCGCCGCATCAGATGGTGGGAGCCACATGGGCTGAGAGCGAGGCACTTGTCGGGGCTTTTAGAGCAGGCGGAATCGCTGAGGCTCAAAGGCACACGCAAGCTGAAACCCCGCTCGCACTCGCCAATGAAACGTCTCGACTGCACGGCTGAATCTGCAAGGCGAACCGCTTTCATACCTGAGCGGGTTCCTTACAGCCCTATGCATCGCATCCGGCCATGGCTCTGTTAAACGGAGCGAACCCCGGTGTGCGGCTCTTACACCAGTCAACATTATTCTGCCTCGGCGTTTCTGGGATGTTTGCACTGGGCTTTGCCCAACAATGGTGGGATTTTTCATTTTTCGTCCTTTATCTTTTTTTTCATATTTAATTTTCCATCCTCCCGCCCGTATAACCAAGGAATGCCTATTCACCGCTGCTTTCGACAGGCGGGCTGCAGCAAGGTGCCGGAATCCCCGTATTGTGTCCGTTACCCAAGGATGCAGGCTGTTCTTCTGCCTGTCCAGGCTCATGTATAACGTCGTCTCGGCTCCCTCAGGCCTTTATCTTGCCTTCATGCCGGCCCAGTATCCCTTCATCCCTCCGTAACCGGCACCTTGGATGCAGACAACACATTCACGCCCTCGCCCTCTTGAGGGCCTAACTTCATTTCCAGCCTCTTCCATCGCTTTCTTTCCCATATTTTATATGTCTATATGCCCCTAAAACCGAGATGCGATGTCGCCCCGACGTTCCTTGTTCGGGTGATTGTGGGAGACGCAATTGGACACGGCATCTCCAAATCCTGTCTTCGAGTACATTCAATGCTTGGAAGGCGTGCGGGAGCGAGCCAGGGTACCGCCCCTTCCAAGGCACCTCCAGGGGAGGTGTTGCCTGCTTATCTAACAGGGGTAATTGCTCGCATACCCCCCAAAAGTTGAGATTTTACTCGCGTGCCCTCCCATTTTCGACCTTCTCACTCGTAAACCCCCACCCTTTTTAGCGAGCTACCTCGCCTAAACCTTGGCGATCCGCACCACTCCGCATCAAACCCGCCAACCGAGTACTTGGCCAAGGCGAGCCCCACCAATGCCGCAAGGGACCATAAACTCTCCACAGAAATCAAGTTCCCGTAACAAGCATTTTCGTAAAACCATTGTGCTCACACCATGGAACTAATTGGTACTTATTTGCGCTCGGTGTATAGCTCTCCTTATGGTTTTTGGTCGCTTAGATGCCCCATTGGCGGGTTTGATGTGCCTGACCCGCGGTAGGGTCAGCATACTCGGGTACGATACATGCCTCTCGGGCCGAAAAGCTTAGGGGGGTATAATTGTTCGATTTGGTGGTCTTTCTTACTCGCCTATTTAAGATCGCTCGCTAAAACTGTCCACCCCAAGGCTGAGGGACCTGCTACCATCTCCATTAGGAACCACCCATAACTGCAGAAATGAACTGTCTTACGGGGACTAAGAGCTGACTGTTGTGGACCCATTAGGCTTGTTTTCACGTTGATGCAATTCTTGCATGGTAGTATGTGTCGTTGTTTATGGTTGGGGGGTAGGCCTTTTTGTTGATTTTTCGCTCGATCGTCGCTATAAAACAGGCACAAAATGCTCGCTTTTTCAGCACACTTTCACTTCCCACCGGATCATGCAACAGTCGGAGCTAATTAAAAATTAGCTTTAAGGTTGGCTAGCACTAATGCTCAGTACAGGGCAAAGTTTCATCCAGTACTTTCAATGCTCTGTGGCTGTACGGGTCAAATACTTGACGGCAAAACAGTCAAATTCGGTCTCGGCTCCAATTTTGGTGGGGCAAAACAAACTTGTATCATTGGGCCACTTGTATCATTACACCCCCGCACTACTTACCCTTTTTACTTCAAATGATCCCTTAGTCAATCTTTGTTCGCTATTCAAAATTTCGGTCAGCGTCTTATTGTGATTATTGTCAATCTTTATCTCGCTAGTTCAGTCTATGCTGTCGTCAAGAGACCTCTATTTTCGGCCAATCCTACTTCCATGACGTAATGCTAATGACGAGTGGAATGAGATAGGAAAGGCGCCTCCGAGTCATTAAATTCGTGACGCTTTTTGACATCGACGCACAGAGGACGGGAAAATCGAGCATATTTCGAGGTTTGCATAGACATCTGTGTCAATTCTCACTCCCATTGGCTTGAGAAAACTGAGTAATACAGGAAAGAGCTTCGTGGAGTACCTCACTCACAAAGTAGGCCCCACTCGTTAAGTGGAGTGTTGATGACTGGATCCCAGCTCATCGAGAGATACACAGAATTCAATATTTTTAACCACTCGCACCTGTCGAATTGTTCGTAGAACTCGTGCCTTGCCTATTTTTCCTCAAATGCTGTCCGTATTCCAACATTTCAAAAATCGTAGGGCCAATTTCACCTATTTCCAGTTAAAAAGCGGCCAAAGAGTTAAGCGAAAGGCTTTACCCGAACGGGCGAGCTATACCGGATATCGCAGTTCGCTCGGACACAGAGTACACAGTGCTTATGAGTTTGGATAAAAACTAATTATACCTAGATAGAGTCCCACACTTACTACCAGATAGTCTCATCAGGCATACGGTATATCGTATATATGGTACCATGCTTACGGCCGAATAGGTGCGCATTCTTGAGGCTTTACTCGCATTGTCGCACACACATACCCAAGATCTGGGTCATACTATTGTTGACGGGGTTACGGCCCTTAATGGATAGGCCGGTCGCTAAAACTTGTTGAAATGCCTGCCTAATTTAGGCATCAAATGCCCTAAGCGGGGGGAGGTACAGCATGGAAATGTCGCCAACCTATTGTGTAGAATAGGCCAACATGATATCAGCTCTTCAATATTTTCGAGGCAGGTAGAATCGATTACACCAGGGTTGTAGTTGCTATAAATGTTTTAGAGGAAAATGCCATAATATTTGGAAGCCGGCATTCTATTTAGTGGACATAAAAAATGTAGTATTTTGGTAAAATGTTCTAGCCAGCGGTGGGGCAATCGAAAATTCGCAGTAATTAGCCACCACAGAAGGCCCGTTCAAAGCATGGCTGAGCGACCCGATCTAGGCCTTAAAGGCCATGTCGGTAGTCTACAATCTCACTTCGAATATTGTTAGATTCTGACCGCAAAATACGAATTAAAGAGACACCGCCGCTCTGAAGGGTAGAGCAGATTTTGTCATGCACCTCCAGGTGTCCACAGTGGCTTTGGTCCTCCACACGTGGTGCTGTCCTGACACCATCTCGGATTGCAAGCCGCAGACTAGACTGGCCAAGCGGAATCCAATTAGTTTTGCTTTCCAACAATAATAAGCTCTAGGGAACAAGTATACAGTGGATTCTGGTTTACGGCAGCAAAGCAGAACCTTCTGTTGTACTAGATCCAATCGAGAGAGATTGTGCCTGTGTTCGTATCCCCAAACTACGTATTATGTACAATGTACTGTATACCCTCACCGAGAAGAGCTGGCGTGAGAAATTTAAAATTGACACCAAGTTATCACGTCTAGGTCAAGAGAATATACAAGGATCTCGCCGTTGATGTGTTGAAAGGGGATCCGAACCTGCATCTGTTCTAGGATCATAAACTGATTGAAATAAGAGGAGGTGAGTATCACAAAGCAACCCATTCCTCAAGGTGCGGAGAGCCCCTTAGTTCCCCCAGTTGTCCAATTATCACAGTAGCCACTCATGCATGGCATTACTTATATTCTCCCTCCCCTATCTCTACATCACCACCACAGCCCACGCCGACCAAAACCCCATGAGAACTATCCCCATCCTAACCACTCCAAACTCAAGCGTCCTTCCAGCAGCATCCCACACAAACGGTGGCACACAAGACGAGTTTACTGTTGGGATTGCGCCGAATGCGGCAGTACCAGTGATGTTGGCAGGTCCGCACACATTGGTGACGGCGGGCCTATCTGTAGTGCGGATAGGGATGGGGGTGGTGCTAGTAGAGGCGGTGCTGGTAGATGTGGTACTAGTAAAGGTGGCGCTGGTAAAGGTGGCGCTGGGAGAGGTGGTGCTGGTAGAGGCGTACAGAGGACATGTCTCGTTGATAATGGAAAGGGTGTTTGGTAGGTCGCTGGGGGAGGTGCAGGAAGATTGGACACAGGAGCGGATGTTGGGTGAGAAGAGGGTGTTGCGGCAGGCACCTGTTTTTTTAGTTTGTTAATTATTAGCGAGGGAATTAGATATTACCCGGAAGGAATGGAAGGGGAAAGAGTTACAGTTGAAGTCTGCCAGAGAACATTTACTGGCACTGAATACTAGTGTGATACATGCTTGCTACTCACCCCCATCCCCATCTCGTTAGTAGTAAACAAATAAAAATATTAAAACCTCTTTGATTGAGTATAGGGGACGGTGAAGGCAACTCCTTTAAGGCATGGAATGGCGGGAACGTACAGCACAGAAGGGGAGGTTTCCGATAGCAGCAATCGTGCCATTAAGAGACTGGATGGTGGAGTGAGCGACGGGGATTAAGGTAGAGACCAGCAAAAGGAAGGGAAGAGTCTTGCGCAGGTACATCATGTATTTTGTTTGGCGGGTCTCCTCGTGGGGACTTGGCTGGAGGGGTTATCAACAAAATTCGGGTCCCGCTGGGGCGCGGAAGGTGTTTATTCCACAGGCCTGCTAGCAAATTGCGAACCGGATCGCTGCAATATGAAGTACAGTACCCCCCATGCTCGGACAGAACGCCTGCGTGGTCTCGGGTCTATTTTGGCCAATGGAAATTTCTAGATAGTCAAATTTCCTCGAATTTCCATCAGTGCACTGAGCTAGGGTTCTGTCCGAGCATGGGGGGTACAGTAGGATACTATCCCTCATGTTACTGTAACTGCAATCACAGCCTTGCCCTACGGCCGTGTTTATGGAAGATTCCGCCCGCACGCCGTGAATGAAACCGCAGCCCGATCTAGCAGCACGGTTACGGAAAATTCCGCCTTTTAACACACAGCTACTGCCTACTATGGGTAGATGGGTCGCGCGAGTAAACCGTCCAACCACCGAGTAGGGTGGCGAGCAACAGCCAATCAAACCGGAAGTGGGAACCGGATACTGAAAAATTGCGCACGGACAGTGTCTTACCCATTCATCGTCAGTAGCTAACCTTGACTATTAGAGGTGAGCTGCGAACACCAACAATGTCTGACCTCTGCCTTGCGCAAACGCCTTTTCATGAAGTGTTGTGAGGCTGGTCGCATGAGAACAGACCATTTCCGCACCCGAAAGGGAAGACATGTATCACGCGTGGGAGTGCATAGGGGGGAGGCGGTTCGAGACTGGGCGGTATAGCATGGGGTTTTGTGGTTTTTATACCAACCATATATGTCTTGGTCTGCTGGCGGACCGATTGACCATGTCGTGAATATCGCTACTCTGTAGCGTAGTACTCCGTAAACATGACGATGTTCTGGGTCTCTCGTTTCCTAAACTTCATTGTCATCTACGTATTACTCCTTCTCCAGTCTGTCAGTTCCACAAACGCCTGTGGATCTCTTATTACTTATCGCCAGTACTCTGCTCTACTGACAGGAGCCCCTCAATGTTTCCGCGATGGCTGCAGCATCAACCTCGACTCTCAGAGCCTAGTATCAACATGCCCAACACAATCTCCATGTTACAAGCTATGGACAATTGTGGAGTCTCAGGCCCAGAAAGATTGGTGCTCGTCTTGCAGAGGAGATATTGCCTGCAGAATTCCTGGTTGGCCGATCCTCAATGCTACCTCGATGTGTGAGACGACTCCCCACGATTGGATTTTCTATGCCGATGGCAACTGTTGCGTTAAGGATGACGAGCCCTTTGAGATTGCGAATTACTTTGAAAATATGTGTAATCAATCGGCTTGGAGGGCACAATTTGCAGAGTATGGAGGCATGGCGAAAGATGATTGGGAAGAGTGGATCCTGCCCTGGAATTGGACTGTACGTCCTGAGGAAGCAACTAAAAACTCCTCCGGCGTCGCCACCACATCTGCCGAGCAGAGCCAATGCCAGCGGACATCCTTATATCTCGGCCTATTCGCACTTGACAACTTCGTAGTTGTCTTTCTGGCGATTGTGGAAGGATATGCAAGGTACCGGCTAGTGAAGATGGATGATAGAGACCGAGAGAGGAATTTCCGCAGAGGCCTCATTTCCCTAGTCATTATGGATTCGCTCATGTTCCACTAGTCGAGCTTGCTCTATTGTTTTGCTCTCGCCCAAGCATTTCGTGGATTCCGTGCTTTTTAGGCTTTTTGCCAGACAGCGGGTTTCATTCACATCAGGCACAGGCAGTATTTGCTGATATTGCGTACACTTCCGCGTTTCGTGAGTTCGTTATGCAAGTCATGGGCGGCATCTATCTCGGAAGGACTGGCAATGTCGGCGCCCACAAACGATTCTATCTCGTTCATCACTTGCGCCCGTTCTTGCATGGCAAAGATGCTTACCGAATGTATCTCGGGGCTTTATTCTGGCTCATAGGATGTGGCGTGATCATTCCATTGTGGTTTATAATCGTCATTTTCATGATCTCCGATATCCAGTTCAGGGCCCGGTGGCACGCATTTCGCAACCGGACCCTTGAGCAGCATAGACCTGAAGGCGAAATACCTCAGGGGCATGGGACTATTAGGACATGGCTGAACAGATACATTATTCCTGATCGAGTTAGCCGGTAGATTGACAATTTAGAAGACAGGGTAAAGAACTGGTCGAGTGCAGTTCATGGGTGGTACACACGAAATATTAAGAGGGGCCGATACGCTCCTTGGGTCTTGTGGCGGGGCCAGGGGACAGAAAAGGACACCCCTCGAGAACCAGTTCGGGAGGGGAGATTAGAGGAATGGAAAGGGCCGGTCATGACATTGATGGTATTGGTTGGCATGGCCTCCTACACTTCGCAGTGGCTATTCTGGGACGGGTTCGTGAAAGCTGCGGGCCCGAAGTAAGAAATTCTAATCTCATCCCCATCCTCCCCGCTGCCCCAAACGGTCACTAAATATCTTCGCACAGATACTGTCCCCCAAATATCGGTGTGTTAGCTGTGGTCTGGGTTTTGGCATCCATAGTCGGTAGGCAATACATATCCATACTCGAAAACCCTTAGGCATCTCGAAGCTAATACTTTAAGCAGGTATCAGTCTTCCCTTCTTCATGAATTAGTTTGGCTCTGGCTTCGGGATTCGTTTTGCTTCGACAGTGGTTATAGGTGATGGGAAATTTTTAGTGCTGGCTGGCCAAGCTCTCCGGGAAGGGCGAACTGGCAGGCTGTGATATGAAATATCGATGACTTGCGAGGAATTTTTCTCATTACTATATAGTTTTCATTCCGGAAAGTGAGGGAGAAGGGGTTATGTAATGAGGCTGATATTCGTGGAGTTAGATTGGCCAAAAAACATTCGTGTCCGGGTGCGCGTTAGAGTCAGATATGAAATGTCGGGAAAGAATCGTGAATATCTCAAAAAATCCCGCTTCTCTTCCTCTTTCTGCATGTGCGCAAGTGCAATAGTAGTCACCGCATTGCACTGGCATTACTCAAGACATTTAACTAGCTTAGGTGAAGCAAGGGGCTCCTCCTATCCCCCGACGTGCTTTTCCAAGAGTATACAGCGGCGTACTCGAAGACCACAAATCCAGCCGGCCGGCCTAAGTATCAAATGCAACACTCGGGGTTCCGCCAGCTCTGAAGGCAGTCAACCCTTAGTGCAACCCCAGTGCTAGTATCCAGTCTCAGCCCCAGTAATGACCGCGGATTCGACTTAGTCCCCTACAAAAAATACTCCATTTCCTCCATCTAACCTCTGCGGTACCTTCCACACTGATGGACAAAGACATGGCGTTGAAGTGTTCCAATACTATGTGCTCAATCCCGTCGCTAGATTTGTTCATGTTGCATATTTACGGATACGCCAGTGCCGACCGGTGGAGTGATCAGCCCTTATCCTAGATAAGCTTTTTTTTTACCTTTGCTAGAGATGTCAGAGTTTACCAGCCCTCCTAGTGATTTGCTGCCCAACACCCCTGAATTTTCCAGCTAGCAGCAAGGCAATCGGAAAATTCGTAGCAATTGGTCCTTGCAGAAGCCCATCCAAAACATAGCTCAGCGACCCGGTCTAGACCTCAAAGGCCAGGTCGGTAGTCCAAAATTTCGGTTTGAATACTAGAGCACTTCTATTCAGGGCATCGATTACGGTCTTTCAGACTTTTTGATCGATCCAGGGAGGCAACGAAGTTAAGCCCTATTGTGGAGAATGATCTAGAATAGATTTGAGAAATTTCTTTTCGACACCGCCATTGGAGATTAGTCGATCAACAAGTAATTTTCCCTTTGCCCAGCCTTGATAAGGGATGGGATCCTTCCATCCAGGGGTGAGGCAGAGAGATCCTGAGGCCGATCCCCAATACTTCATCGAAATCTAAGTTTTCCGAAAAGGAGCTTGTAGTAGCGGTGGCCTTTGCATCACTTGTGAGAGATTTGATATTTTCCGCCCACTTGATCAAAATTGGGTCAAAAGGCGTGTGGTGATAAAATAGTGACTATTTTCATTGCTTCGAACGAAGTCGTTTGTTTCCATTTCCTCGCTAGCCGTGGCAAAGACTATCATGATCATGCCAAAGAAGAGCCATTGTTGTATGTAACAGTAATTGCAGAGGAACTTCACAGCACCGCGGACCCTGGAAACCTCTCTTTCGGAGTCCATAACCGCTGGAGTCTCGCAAAGGCACCTCCAGGTCCAGATGGTACCTGCACACCTTACTCCACCCTAAGCATACCTCCACTTCTGGATGCTTATGGTTTGCATATTCCGTATCTAGGCTAGTTGGATATGCTATGTAGATGACCTTTTGTGAGAGCCAAAAGAGTGTTCTTGGAAGTGGAAGAATTACACAACGCAATCAAAGCAGAAGACATCAGAGCAGACTAGATAGTGAATCTCTTTGACAACAATTTCCTTAAGCCCAGCCTCTGTTTGGCTAGAAATCTCTAGGGGGTTCATGCACTAGACAGTGCTGCAACTCACCGATCCTTCGAGATTAGAAAAAACGCACTCCCTTGAAGTAAAGCATAGACAGAGGACCGTATTTCTGAGCCCCAGCTCATTCCCTACGCTAATAAACGCTCTCTTCTAGCCCCCAGGAAATTGTACTCTCAGAACAGAAGACCGATTACTGCGCCGGCCGCAACCCCTCGCACAATAGCTCTAGATCCCATCCTCCTAGCCGCACCCGTCTGCGTTGTCCCAGCAACCGGAACTAGCCCTGAAGTCGGCGATGGAAGAGAGTTTAACCCTACAGTTGACGGTGCAGCCGACCCAGTATCCACGCAATGCTGCCCCGTACTGGGCGCGTAGTTGTTAAGATTCTGATTCCAACACTCCGCACCTTCCACCAACCCTTGTCCCGTGTTTCCCCCTCCATTCGCCTCCCACGTCGCACACACGACCAACCAATCAGATAGTAGAGCTGTTTGCTGAGTATTCAAGGTGCTAGTCGAGCACTGCGCGCACTGCTGCATTTCGGTGTAGACATTGGGGGTATCGAAGCCCTGGCAGAGACAACCGACAGCCCCGCCTTGAATGAGGCCACCGCCGTATACGTAGGATTGCGCCCAGGATTCGGAGCAAGTTTTTTGTTGCGAGAGGTAGTTGTTGCAGGCATCGAGGCAGGGCTCTGCAGAGGTTAGAGGAAGGAGGAAGAGTGAAAGGGTGCTGAGGAGCTTGGTTGATTGGTGCATTGTGAGAAAGGAGGAAGATGCGCGAAGAAAGAATGCGTAATCACTTGGCTGTAGGAGATGGAGACTCTCGAGGGGCGACAATCAAGATGAGGGGAATACACGACCAGCGACACAAATCGGCAGGCCATGTCTTTGTACTTGCAGAGCAGGCACAAATCTCTCAGCAGTTCCTTCTTTATCGCCACAGTAGCCTGACCGGAGGAGGAGAGGGGGCCACGTCTTACGATTATCCGTCAATGAGGATGAAGTTAGCGCCACCATGTATCCTACACTGGTGAAGCTCGCAAGGCTGAAAGCTTGTTTTGATGGACTGACGTTCTAGATTGGACAGCGAAGCAGGCCAGTTGGAGGCAGGTTAGGATTAACTGACCAGGTGTACTCTTGCGATAGCTGCTGCGCAAACCTGAGTAATTTCATTTCAGTTGGAGGAGATATGCGCTAGCTATTATTCCTAAGCAGTTTGGAGGGTTAAAAAGCATCATGTTTGCACGCCATTGCAATGTAATTATTCTGCTTTCAGAAGGCTCACAGGCATTGCTCAAGCAGTAGTGTAGCGGTCAAGTGTGTTAGGGGCGCGCGCGACGAACACCCCCAAAAGCGATCCCTACTCCGCAGGGTGCTAAGCTCACCCCTGCCTAACCACTTTCGTGCTCAGTCCATGTTTAGCTGTGTGCGAATCGACGATCCGGTAGCCGAAGCAAAAGGCGCTGGACCCTGGAGGGAGCCCAGAGCTCGCTAGCGTTGGATTCAAGGATTCAACATATCGGGTATCCAACCTAAGTGTACTTGGGGGGTGGGGATAAGTGTTTGCTCCTAGGCGCCACCAATCTCCGGTGGCAGATTCCGTCAGGGGCTTTTCAGTTAAAATTTTTGCTGAGATTTTTCCTTTTCAGAATATTAATTAACAATGAAATTCAAAGAAAGCCATGATAATTACTTTGCTAACCCAAAAAATCATGAAACAACTCAAGATTAGCATTTACAAGTTATTACCTTACAAAGATATACTGAAAAATCTTGGTCTGAAATTTCAATTACTATAAAACTCAACAAATCTACATACTAATAAATCTAGAATCGATATCTTATCTCAAATATTCCTTCAAATCAACTTCGACTTAAATGGCCTTTAGTTTTTACTCAAGCCTTAATATAATAACTCATTACATTTAGCAAGAGAATTTAATAACTTTTATAGAAGGAAATTTGATAAGAAATGGGACTTCAAGGTAGTAAAAAACTAATTAAGATAATAATGAATAAGTTAGAATATCACAAAGGAATGCCTTAAAAAAAGTAAGTAAATTTTTTCTTGAAGTATTTAATTAACTAAATATTTATAGATTCAATGTTTTTACAGTTAATAAGGCTAAATAGGTAAAATGGTGTCAAGAGAGACTGGATTAGGTATTAGGGCCAGCCTTAAAGTTAACTCTTTCTGGATTGCTAAAACAGTATGGACAATGTTGGGCTGAACGCCGAGCGCTATCGCAACGATATCATGAGGCTCAAGGATAAGGGTCAACAGCATATGGAGGCTTCACAATGCTATGTACGATAAACTGAATTCCAATGGCTTAAGAATGTTAATTTCTAGTGTAGAACTAATCGCTGCTTCTGGGAGAAGCAGCCTTGTGAATTTACATATACATACCTCTCGGCGCACCGCTGCCGAGCTGCAACCACAGTCCTCACCTCTTAGGGCTCCGCGTTACATTAGGGTTATAAAGAATGGAGTTGAGTTATCTAAATTGATAAATCTTTATTCACAATAATAAGCTTCCATCACCAGCTATAAATTATTTAAAGATCAAATGAGGAATATTACCCAGATTGTATTAATATTACTTGATATTCAGAAAGATAATTAATTATAATTTGGAAAGCTTTTTGTAGTACTACAATATCAGAGTTATACTTTATTCCTGAATAAGTTAAGCTCAATTCAGTAGCATATGTTAAATATATACTAAATTCTATCTTAATACCTTTTTGGCAACAAATATGTAAAGAATAGGGCTAAGCAGCAATAATAGAAGATAAAGTACTAAAGTACAAAAAATATGCAAAAATTTTTTAGGAACTAAATGAAATGGAAGTAATTGAATGGTCTTCTCAATTATTAGATCTTAATCTAATAAAGACAATTTAGGAAGATATGGAGACAGAGTTAGACATGATATTCAGTTATTTTAATAATATTAAGAAACTTCAATAACAATATCATATAGTCTTTAAAATGATAAGTAAGGAAAGACTTTTTAACTTAATATCTAAAATGAGAGAACATCTCAATACTGTTATTTTAGCTCAGGGTGCAGCAACACCATATTAGTTGATAATATTAATACTATTTCTATCTACTTGAAGTGCAGCCGATGAAAGATTTTTAAATTCTTCTATTTTTGGGGGGGCACACACTTTTTTTTCGCCTCAGAAAAAACCCCTGTCATATCTGTGCACACCGGCGCTGGGATGGGGGGGGCAGAGACTATCTTCCATACCCTAAGTACTTCATCACTTCCCCTACGCCCCAGCAACCCAGTGTGTGCGTGCGCAACCGGAACCAATTTATCTCATCCCCCAGTTCTTGAGGCTGCGAGGTCGGGAACATATTCTCCACAAGCTCAAACCCACGATCCTGTCACTCATTTCACGCATTACGAGAAAGGGAGACGCTGGTTCTACCTCGTCATCCTCACGGCATTCACGCTCATCACATTGCAGTATTTTTTCAATGCGCAAGTTGAAAAAGGAAATAGAAACAAAAGGTAACTTTATGCACTCGATCCGTTGCGTGTGCATCGCTGAAAATTTCGAGAAAGCATTCCTGTCGTCAAGTGTTTAGATCTTGGCCTCATCCTGTTGGCGCCGCTTTAAATGGCGACCCTGGGCTCGTCTCCGGCATATCTGCACTTGGGTGCATGATGAATTTAATCTGATTTGCTGGCGGGCGTTGTTTGGGACCCAGATCGGGGCTAGTGTGGGAAGTGCTTGCGGGGCACTACACTTCCGGCATTAGCGAGAGCTACCGCCACTTGCATCTGGGTGCACACGTGGTGTGGAGTAAGCCTCGAAAGATGCCTAATGCCGCGCCAAAGCCAAAACAGGAAGTTTTTGTCGGCGTCAGTGGACATTGCCCAAGTACGATCAGCAAATGTATTGATTTATTAGTGCTTAGCGCACTAGCAGCTTGTATCGCCAGCGTAGAGCAAATCAGCAGCCTTATTTGGTGGACCTCGGCCTGATTCTCGCAGCCTGCCTGCTCTTGCTCTCCACATGACGTATCAAGGCAACAGTACTTTCAACTCCACTACTGTCTGCGATGTAGCATAGAACATGCGCAGTACCTCGCAAAAGAAGCTCGCAGCTCAAAGGATTCTATAAATTGACCATCTTTCGCCCGGTTACCGGGTGATGATAACCACGCTATGAATAACGTCGCTGGATGTCGTGATCGTCATACGGACAACGACAACCAGGAACCCTCAAAAGCGCCAAGGCCGTACACCCGTACGAAGGCATCCCAGCAACTCTCCCCTGATCGTTCAGTGGCACAACAGTGTATGCACGCTCCCCGGCTTGGAGCCGGGCAGTCAAACTCGGTAGTCGAAACTGTTTAGTACACTCAGTCGAATTCGACTGCGCGGAGGCATATTTCGGCTCCACACCATTTAGGAGCGTCGAATTCGACTGCCCTGAGTCATATATCGGCTCCACCCCATTTAGGAATGCCAAGTTCGACTGCCCTGGAGTTTCATTGGCTCTTTACATAGTCACAAAGCAAGTGTGTTCAACGCAGATAGCTAAATAGCAGTGACAACAATGTAAACATGGCAATTTAGCAAAGAAATTCGTTAAGTAACATATCTGACCCACGAATTTGTCTTGATTTACTTAACTGCGATGGTAACTGAAATTTCAGGTCACCACTACCTCAGCCCCAAGCCTGCATGACGCCTGCATATGCGGGACATGAAGAAAACTCCTGGGCAGTCGAGCTCAACAAGTAGATCCTGAATTCAACTGCCTCAATCAATGTGGAGCCGGGAAATAGTCCGGGGCAGTCGAATTCGACTGAGTGTACTAAACGGTTTCGACTACCGAGTTTGACTGCCCGGCTCCAAGCCGCACGTTCCCCCTAGAATTCGATCACAGAATCTAATGATGTAATCAGCCTTGCGAGAGCCTGGAATCCTATCATCCTCAAACGGACGACATTGTTAGCGTTTATCTTTCTTTAGATAGCGGTATTCGTTGCACTGCAGGTGCTAGACTCACACCCGGAGTATCACTAAGGCCTGGGCACATCGGAGTCGGACAAACACTAACTCTGGACATATGAGCCTACCGCAGGTAACCAACGCCCTCTGAAAATTGGAGATGACGCGGCTGACAAAGTTTAGTGCCCGTGATAATAACTGCCTTTTGGAGGCGAGTCGACTTTCGAACCAAGCAACTGATGCCATGGACAGAGATGATCATTGGACCTACACCAACCGACAAGAGCCTGCTACTCGGCTATATATCTCCGGTGCATATATCATCCATTTTTACTGCATGGAAGAACAGACATTACATCGTATCAACGATCTTGGGGTTCGCTTTAATCAAACTTATGACGGTGGTATCGACTATGTTGTGCCATGCCTCGCCGCCATCATGACGTCGTGGCATTCCCACGACCCATGGATCGGAAATTTTTTAGAGGTGAGTTCAAGCACGGAGGTTCAAGGTATGGAATGCTCGGAGGAGCATTCTTGCGGGGTCTAATTAGGCAACGGAATGGCATGTCGCGAAACATGCTGGCGATTGATATCGGCCTTGGGCCATGATAATAGGTCTCTAGCTGTCTATATAAACAGCGTAAAGGATAGCTAAAATCGAGTTGCGAAAAATCGAGTTGCTTTCTGCACCCTTGGTCCTGAACCTAAAATTTTGTGACTACGCTGTAATTGCTATTTACATTTGCTTCCGCCCCGATCACCCCAAACGCGTCCGCCCCAACAGACTAGTCTACCCCAGCTGCAGGACGAACTTGAGGGCTCCCCCATCGACCTTGTCGCTTTGGACAAATTTGACGGCGCGAATTTTGAGCATGGAGCTACTATGGATTCGCGACCAGCCCTCTTCCTATACGACGTCTACAACCAAAACCTGAGTTTCCTTGCTGGAACTACCAATCGATATGCCTTTCAACCCTCCAACACGTCATCAGGTGCCCCTCCTCGATCAGTCTTAAAGGAAGTAGTGGACTATTTGCCTGCTAGTCTTGACTGCGAAACTGGGAACCTCGCCCTTCTAAGATAGACCATGCTGTGAGTCAGATAGCGTACTACTTCAGCGTATCATCGCCGTCCTGTGATGTTGTCGATGCTCACATCTACTCCCGGAATTAGCTTGGCAACTACACTGCCCGAGGACATATGGGACAAATTCGGAATGTCTGTTGCACGAATCTTCCGAAAGGTGCAGATCCCTCCAACTAACTCCTTATTGCGTTGGCATATGCAACTGTATCCAATCAGATGGGTACTGCGGCTAATTTCTCTAGCATCATTTGCAAGCCAAGATACCACATAGGTCGAGCCACAGTTGAGGTAAATGCCAGAGTCCATCAACAATGGACACATTCACTTGGCCGTACTTCCAGACCGGGAGCGTACCTCACCACAAGTCTCGTCCTGAGACCTTGCAAATGGGGATTGACTTCACTCAATTTGGCTTCTTTGTCTAACAACGACCTGGAGGATTACCCGGATCTTAATATTGCGCTTGACGCATTTTTCTTCTTCCTAACACAATCGAGGCCAGACCATCCTACATTAGCCTTTCTAGCAGAGCACTGACCGTTTCTCGGGCACATATGATCACTTAGAACACAGAGTCTGCGTGCAGCTGCTTCCCCTAAGGCTGATGCAAGGTATGTTGGTGGCTTTAGTAGTTCTTAACACAATCATTCTCATACTTGCCCCTCGCAACGTTGTATCTCGGTGTCCGGACTCCATTGAAGCGATTGCCGCTATCTTTGCCAAGAGTCCAAATGTGATCAAGCAACTTCGATAGACTGGGGACAGTTC
>JAJDMX020000552.1:0-19475 GCA_022345685.2 Nothomitra cinnamomea | reverse complement strand
CAAATTTTGTCTCATACTGAATAGGCTTAGGTGACTATCAATAAGTTTGTTGGCATTAAAGGCATTTACTGGGATTTAGCATATTCATATATAGTATATCTATATTACCGATTTAGCTCTCCTTTAAACTTGGATTATACGTAGGCAGCCGACGCTTCATCTAACCCCCTGGGAAGGTTCCGCGCTTCCACCCGAAGGCGCTCGATCCTCGTGTAGTCATCCAAGTTGTGCATAACCAGCCTTGCGTATAAAAACATTCCTATATATGTAAGCCTCTAAATAGACGTGGCGTAGGAATCCTACTCACCGTCTGCCCGCTTCGGTATTTCCTGTAACAGTCCTCGGATTTCAGCGACCGTTGTTAAGTCAACGTCTAACCTCTCCAGTAACTTGTCTGTCCTACTTGCTACATAGCGTCCAATATCCTCCGCATTTTTGCACTCAATAGACACTGACTTTGCCCTCCGCTTTAGGATCCTGGAAATATCGGCTTCTGGTCTGCTACTGATCCATACTCTGAGCTTAGCGCAGTCTTTTAGAAGATACAATATGATCTGTAACAATGCCTGCCTCTTGGCTTCGTAGATCTCGTCTAGGCCATCGATGACCATATATGTTGTTTTGTCAATGGAATTGAGTATGCCAGCTGGGAGATCTCGGACGAACTTCGTATTATTTTGAAGCTGTCGAAACTTGGACTCATACGCATCCACTAGGACTAGCTGCAATTGCCGGTTGTCGTAAAGGAGTTGCAATAAAAACGAGTGTAAAACCTGTATTCGAGTGATTGTCTCGTTATTCTTGTAACTTAAAAAGGCGAAAATAAATGGCTGGCTTTTATCCATTGTGCGTCGAATAATGACCGCTGATAAGAACGTTTTACCTTAGGGTTGTCAGTGTCAGCACCACAATATGCCCCGGAACTATTATGTTTGCACTATTACCTGCACCAGGAATGCCGGAAAGCCATAGTAGAGGAGTCGACTGAGCTTTCGGGTTAGATCACTTTCGAAAAACATCTTCATTCTCTAGCCAATGCCCGGTGTTCTGGCAGGCTTTCTCTTCTATCCTTTGCAAATCATCGTCGTATAACCTTGGTGATAAAGATAATTTGAAGAATTCGAGTCGCTGTTGCTCCCGAAGAGCTCTATTCTTTTCGTATTCGTCGAATGCTCGAGACCGAGCTATGTATGCATCAGTAATGTCGGCAAGCGTGACTTCACTGTCCATTAGGACCTTATGACGAGTGATATTCCTTGTGATAACGGAAATCCTATCCCCACAGCGTGGCCATAGGATTTCAAAGAAAGTCTTCCACCCTAAGAGCAGTTTAGGAAGAATTGTGAGTAAAGATGGCCTCGGGGGCTTCACACCTTGGAGTCTAAAGAAGTTCAGAACGGTCATGCGGAACTCTGGGATATCCATATAGAAAAGACAGAGAACGTGCCGAATCCGCTCAGATGTCTTGAAAATGTCGAGGTACTTCTTAAAGTGTGGAATACAATCTCCGATTTGGCCATTCGCACCTACGATCTTATCGAAGTTGTGAACATACGTGCTAGAGACCTAATTCGACGGTTAGTCGCGGGGCTAGAAGGTATTTACACAGCTTGCAAGCCTGAAGCAGAAATTTGATCGGACCCTAAAAGTGATCGGCCCCGATTTGGCTCGGTATTCTACAAACAGGAAGATCTCGGAATGGTATATTACCCAGATTGGCGCGAGTAGATCTGCTTTTGACTAGACCAACGTCTCAATGACGCCGGAGTATTGACTAATGCAGTCAAGATAGGGCTGGATTTTCCTCATGTGTCAGAGTTTTCCTTTCTTGCCCTGCTCACCTTGGATCCTGTCTGTCTCGTCGTGTACATCATCGATAGTTCTGAAGCTTGAAAAGCCGTACTGGTCCTTATCGGTCAACCCTTCAAGAAACCCCTTCCTTGCAGATTCGAAGGCATCATCAATTGGCGATCGTGCCGCCATCTTCTGTGCTGTATTGAGTTCGCGTGGGTTGAGCCGAACCAGAAGCGGGGCTCTGAGCGAGATATAGGTAGCCTTGACGTCTGTCCAACGCAAAGTCGCTTCGTACTGTTGCGCCCGGTTCGGGAATTTTCTGATTCGCGAATGGGACAACGGTTCGGGAATAAGGTTTAAATTCGTGAAGCGTATACAACTCAAGAATATCTATGTATAGCTACTTAACCACGTCGCCTACCATGGCGACTGTTTTGCCTTTTGCCCACCGTCTCCGTAGTTGTGGCAGCCCGCTTCCTGCCCCTAGTTTGAACTGTAGAGCTTGTCTCTGGACCAGCTTGATTTTGGCACAATGCACTGCCTTTGCCCTTACCATGGCATCGGTCAGTGCAATAGGAGCCAGCTTTCTGGCAGGCGCATCGTTTTGACATGCAATCTCCATTGCATTTACATTGTTTTCCTAATTCTGCCGCCATGGAACCATGTTTAACTACTGCTGAAATACTAATCTTGTCCACGATATTGTTCGAAAAATCAATTTCAGTTGTTTCTGGCAATGGAAGAAGATCTGTAGTAGGATATTTTCGATCCAGTATATCATGTGGTGTTTGAAAAAGGTAATAGTGGAATCGACAGACTTTGTGTACCCGTCCAAGGACACAGCGGTCATCCATTGGGCCTCTATTTTTCTTGGGGACAGCGACACTGATGAGATCTCCTTCTTTGAAAATTCGAACATTGTGCTTCTTCTCATAACTTTTAGTCATTCTAATTCTAGCTTTATGTTAATGAATTCGCATCTTTGCATGCATAGCTGCACGTCCTGAATCAAGACTGGGAATATGAGGGTCATTAGCATCTTCTAATGTAGTATTCTCCTCACTTGAGTTGGACAATTCTTTAGTAGTAGAAAGTTTATCATTAGTAGAAAACTCTTTGGTGGTAGAAGATTCTTCAGTAATAGAATTTTCAACTGGTAAATGTGCATTAGACAAAGTTATTTGTAATACTGTTAGCTAATTACAGATGTTAATAAGTCAGAAAACTTACTAGGTAGTAGAACCCAAATAGTAGTACCAATAATAGCTTTATAATTAGCTGTCAGTTTACAAATTCGTAGTGTCACTACCTCTTTCATTTGAGTCAAATGATAGATGTCTCTAGCGGTAAACTCTATAGATCTCTCAATGAACAAATTATCAAGTATACTCTCCTAATCAACTTTATCTTTTTTAGTGCTATAGTCTTTGTTATCTGAAATGATGACCTCTGGTATGTTATCAGCTCGCATCTGTCTGGTGTCACTGTCAGTAATGATTTCTTGATATTGTGGTAGAAAGTCAAAGACAACTTCTCAGGGCGTACATCCTAACAATGAACTCTAGCTTTTGTTGATATGTTTAGCGATAGTAGGTAGTGCTAATGCCTATTTATTAGATTCATATTCCCAATGCTATGTAAAGAGCTTGTTCTCAACAATATTATTACCTTTTTCAACTAGGCCTTAAGTACATAATGTATATGGACAGGTATTGACCAATTCAATTTCACGCTCTAGTAATAAATCTTTAAATGCACTCTTAAATTCTGCTTTATTGCTACATTGAAGTACTTCTAGTTTGCCAAAAATGTCAATGTAAAAATAAAAGCATTGAGCAATATTCAATGCAGATTTTGATTCCAATAATCAAAGAACAGAAAACTTGCTACAGTGGTTCTTTGTATGCAGTATTCACTTATATTGACTATTAGTATGATTTAACATGTCAATAAGATCAACTTGTACATGTTCAAAGTTATGAGTAGAAATAATTAGACGAAGTAGACCATGAGAACAATTTGGCAAGCACTTTTAACAGCTTTGACAATACTTTAACAATACTTCAAGATCGTCCTATATAATTCTGTGATAATCATACTTAATAACTTATTAGGTAGTAGTAATACCTATTATAGTTAGCTATTATATTTATCAGTAGAATGTAAGAGAACCTACCGCTATGTCTAATAGCAATATGCCTTTTAACATGTTCACCATATATTTCATACTTCAGTAAAATAAGTCTATCGCATAGATGTTTAGTTCCTTCAGCCTTCCAGTAGAGCTATTCAGTCAAAGGATCTCATTGATAGAATTGAGACTCAAACTTTTGCTTGAAAAGCTTTTTGTTAGTAGCTTTTCAATTTGAATCTATTAGCTAGCTGATAATATTCAGCTTTTTATTAATGAATAAAATAAGGTGATTGGAACAGTCTCTTAGATATGTATTAAATACATCTTGAGCTAGGCGAGGAAAGCTAGTTGTTGGTATGGCAGATATGCTGTTAGAGAAACTAGTATTGATAGAAGTTGTCATATCGTTCAGTTTTGCTAGTAGCAAAAGTTCTAATGAAAGAGTGATAGTAACAAAGATTCTAATAGAAGAACAACAGTAACCAAGGTTCTGATAGAAGAATAATAGTCATAGAAGTCTTGCTAGAAGAATTGTAGTGGCCAAAGTTCTGATAGAAGAGTGGTAGGGAAACTGTTGATTTATTCTAGAAACCATTAAGGTTTCAAAGTGAGGCTGGAATATTCCTGGACTGTGTATGATTCACAAACTTAATTTCTATTCAGGAATATCTATCTCTTTTGTGAAGCATTTATCTAGTTCACAAATTCTACTCCCCCATTCATAAAACTTACCTTCTAATTTAC
This sequence comes from Nothomitra cinnamomea, assembly GCA_022345685.2. Taxonomy (NCBI): domain Eukaryota; kingdom Fungi; phylum Ascomycota; class Geoglossomycetes; genus Nothomitra; species Nothomitra cinnamomea. The sequence continues at coordinate 14,803 of JAJDMX020000552.1, read as the reverse complement.
AAATCTGTAAATTCCTGAAGCAGACGCAATAGGGCTTATACAAGACTAGTAATACTTCTAAATATATTGTATTGAATTGTACTTACAAATACTCCTATAGTATTATTTTAAATAAGTTAACAATTAATTAGCAAAATTTGATTCTAAATATAATGACAATACAGATGAATTTGATATAGTCAATACTAGTTTTAACTCAAATATACCTTACAGAATGTCTAAGAGTGCTTTGCTAGTAGGAGGAGGTATAGCAAAGTCTTTTAATAGTAGAGTATTGTATTTTAGAAGAAGTAATTCTTTATTTATATTATTGTAGATAACTATAAGTTTGCTATATATACAGTTTTTGTGTACTAAGCAAGACAGATTATAACAACACTTTAAGTTATATGGAGCAACCATTTTTAGAGTTAAAGACTCCCAATTTTTATGTAATATATAATATAGCCTATTTTAAATAGTTTCTGAAAATTAGAAGTTTATAGCTACAAAGCTAACTTTGTGACATAGTGAGACAAAAAGTGACTGCCCATTTTTAGATTACCTCACTCTAAATGCTACATAGTGTGCTATTTCAAGTGTCTAACTTTACTGATATAATAGAATCTTTACTAGACATCTGTAAATAGATTCACAAAGTTTAAAGTGCTCAGCTTTAAAGAGATATGATTAAGATCATTTTTCATAGGTTACTTATTTTGGTACATGCATATGCAAACTGCAAGATATTAAAAAGTACTATAACTGTAGTATACAGTTATAAAAACTTGGTACAAGATCATTAAATACTTTGCAAGCACGTTTGTAAAGTCAGAATTTTGATAACTTAACTTCTTCCTGTTCTGTTTGCCTTAGCAATAATGAAAATAAAGCTTAGACCTTATTCTCTAGATTGGGAAGATACAATTGCAAAGGCACTGTCTAAATTTAAGCTGGACTCTTTTATGACTATCAATAAAGCTGCAGCAAACTATCTTATTTCTTCTAGAACACTTAGCTATAAAATGAATAAAGGAAGTTAAGATTCCAAATCAACATACCTTAAAGATTGCACTCTTTCCCCCCTTCAGGAGCAAGCTTTAAAGAAGTAGGTACTTCAATAAGATGATATAGGCATTCCCCCATACTAGGAACTGGTTAAAGTAAAGGCTGAGGCCATTCTTAACTATACTAATTCTGGAAAGAAGCTTGAATATTATTGAGTAAGAAGATATATTAAGAGGCATTCTAACCTTCAAACTAAGTTTGATTAACATATAGAACATTAGAGAAAGGCTGCTGAAGATTCTAGAATTATGAAGCATTATTTCAGACTGTTTTATAAATTGCAATTTGACTACAAACTGAAGCCTAAGAATATATGGAATATGGATAAGAAAGGATTCTTAATTGGCTTTGCAGTGAAGTGCAAGGTAGTTTATAGGAAGGGGAAAAGGAATTCAAAGTATATACATGATGAAAATAGAGAGCTGATTACAGTTGTGAAGTATTTGTCTACTGCTGGAGCTGTTCTTCTACCTCTTGTGGTTACTAAAGGTATAAACCACATTGCTGGACATTATATAAGAAGTATAGGAGGACCTGACTGGTGCTATGGAAAGTCTCTTAAGGGGTAGACAAGTAATAAACTTGGTTTGGCTTGGTTACAAGAAATATTCCATCTGTTAACTGAATCTAAGTAAGTTATGTTAATACTTTAAAGACTTAATACTAATGATTAAATTAGAGATTTATTGGAATACTGCTTCCTGGTTCTAGATGGCCATGAGAGTCATTGCAATATACCCTTTCTTGACTATACATGAAGGCAGAAAATTCTGGTATTTATACTTCCTACTCATTTGTCATACCTTACATAGCTTCTAGATGTTAGTTTATTTGGTTCCCTACAGCATTATTATAGCAAGATCATCAGAATACAGTTCAATAAAGACTTTCTAGCACTTTTGAAAGAAGACTTCATTCCTATCCTTCAGATTGCTAGAGGCCAAGCTTACACCTCTAAAAATATCAAGAGCACTTGGGAGTGCACAGGACTGGTACCCTATAATAGGAGGAAGGTTATGGACCTATTCAAGGCGCCAAAACCTATGAAAGAGGAGGAAAACATAAGTAGAAGGCAGCTGTAGACACCTAGGAAGCCAACTTAATTTCGTCAAGCTGAGGCTCAAATGAAAGAACTAATACTTGAAGGAGTTGCTCCCGAGGTTCTTTTAGTTGCATTTGAGAAGTATGCAAAGGGTTCAATTGAAGGAACAACATTTGGAGACATTGCAATGCATGAAGCTAAGGGGTTAAAAGAGCGATTACTTCTTAAGGCAAACCACCAACACAGCAAGGCCAGACTCAAAGACAAACATCAGGGACGCTCTAAATTGGTTACTGGAGTGTTAATAGAAGGGTTAAAGAAAGAACAGGAAGATAAACAGAAGTTAGCTGAACAGAAGGAAATGGAAGCAAAAGTGAAGAAAGCGGCCAGGACGAAAGGGAAAACAGCTGTCTCCAAGGCTAAAAAAGTTGTGGAAGACTCACACGAGTTCGGTAATGCTTCTGACTGCATTGTGTTGGATTCGATCAGTGATTGCTTCCACAGTACTATTTTGAATAAGCTAACATTTGAGTAGCAAAATTCGATTCTAGATATCATAATATTACAGATGAATCTGATACAACAGACACTAGTTCTGACTCAGATGTGCCTTACAGAACGCCTGAGAATACTCTACCAGTAGGAGAAGGTGTGGCAGGACCTTCTAATAGTGGGGTGTTGTGCCCTAGGGGGAGGGAGTAATCCTTTATTTACATTAACGAATTTGCTTGTGGATACCTCAAATTTTTGAATTTCGCCCTAAATTTTTGGAATTACGCTATTTAGCCTATTTAAAGTACTCTACGTTTTTTGCGGCTTGTCAATCGCTCAAAAATTGAGGCCGTTGTTGAATTGAAATGGTGGGGTGGACCGTTCGCTAAGTGCGCAAAAACCGTGTACAGCGCAAGGTCGTGGTCGGATACGTTAACGAATTTGCTTGTGGATATCTCAGCTTTTTGAATTTCATGCTCAAATTTTGGAATTACGCTATCTAGCCTATTTAAAATACTTTAAGTTTTTTGCAGCTTGCCAATCGCTCAAAAATTGATGGTGCTGTCGAGTTGAAATGGTGGGGTAGGCCCATTCGCTAAGCGCCCAAACACCGTGTACCGCGCAAACTCGTGGGCGGATACGTTAATCCTATTCGGGAACGGCTCGGGGCGGAATTCTGCCGGAACCTGGCGGTGCTAGTTGTTTAAAATCCTTCAGAATGCTTCAACAATAATGCTGAAGGGGACAATTGGAAGGTTACTGGCAGGACATAGTTGGACAGAGCCGTTTCCGGTGTTTTTGCTAGGGTCCCGCTATTTCGACAGGGCAAAACGTTAGTGCGACAGGGTCCTAATTAAGCGATTGCCTGACTTCGCAATTCGTGAGCTTTTATTTACTTTAGGATATTTTGCAATATTAAGGCATCGTTATAAGGCTGATAGATCTCACCGAACCGACGTTTCAGCAAAGCTCCCACATCTGCAGAGGAAGGGAATGTGCCAGTACCGCTTTGCGTCAATTGTCCTTCCTGGTGCTCCAATCTTAATTGTTTCGGGCAACCGAGTGCCTAAGAAATAAGCGAGCTAGGCACCTAATGGCCTAAATTCATTAGCGACAAACAATGAAATTTAGCTAGCATCATCCCTGAGCAACCTCAGCGGAAAACACATGAGTGCAGCATAGTGTTGAGCGTGATGGGTGCAAAATCTGAAGAATTCCCACTAAGTGGGGGGTTGACGTAAAGATACAAAATTAAATTTCCCACCAAAATAGGCGAGGAACACGTGATTACAGCCCTTCCGAGAGCACTTATCCGAGTCTTTAGACACTCCCCTTAAGCGCTGCCAAAACGGCTTTAATAGAAGAATGGCCTAACTCTTGCACATATGTGAAGCTAATTTTATTGGCTTTGCAATTCTCGCTTGGCTACTTTTATGGGGGTTTTATATTTACTATTTGACGCTTTTTATCAGTTTTCCCGCGCTTTTCTCGCGAAAATCTGCAATAACAGGCGGATTCTCGACTCTCTTTTCTTTTGCGACACTACACTTCTAGGTAATTCAGAGCCGAACAAAAAGGACTAGCACTGTGAACTTCCAATCTAATATGTTCTCATTGCCGCCACCAACTTTCTACGCCAAATCCCTGTCTCAATCATGCAGTCCAAGCTCCCTGCCATCCCTCTTCTCGCCGCTGCAATCCTCCTAATTTCAGATCAAGGCGCGCAAGCACCCGTCTACTACAACGCCGAACTCGACCACTTCCTCCACAGCCGCCAGATCTTCAGCGCAGGCCTCTGGAACAACGTCGTTAAGCAATGCTGGTACACTTTGACGCTCATCTTGGCGATTACGATTTCACATGCCTCCAGACAGCATCGCGACGATCGCAGCAGCGGGTGGGAGTATTGTGAGGCATGCGCGGCCAGGGTTTAATGGGTCGTTCAAGCCGAACTATACCATGGGAATGGCCTCGGTCATAACCGTTATCACTGGTGGGTGGGTGTTTGGCAGATGCCTCAGAAAAGTACGTGTTAGTTGATAATTACTACAAAAACTCCTCGATTGGTGGGTGACTAGCTTTAGCTTTTAGGATTATAGTACCTAATTTTACGCAAGCCGCTTCTTGAAATGTTTGAGAGGGGGGGATGGGAGGAGCTTGGTGGGTCGGGCCGAAGGAGATAAAACTAATTGTGGGGGATACTTTGACTTTGGAAGTGGTTTGCAATAAACACAGCATAGCACGATTACTATGTCTAGCAGAGCGAAAAGCCAAGTAAGTAAATCATTTTCACTCGAGTAATTGTTGGTTTTGTTGTGGTTGGTGCCTGCGCATTGCTCGGAAGCAGTGCTGCCGTCAGCATCAGTAGTCACATTAAGTAGTCGTTCATCTACAGTTAAATCAAGCCTTCGTTATTACCCCCAGCTCCAACAGGTTTTAAAGGGAACTCGAAAATCATCTTCGAGAAATAATCAATAGGCCACCTCGGCAGTATATTCGCTTCTAGTCAGCTGAAAGGTTGACCAAAGCCTCCTAGGATAGGTTTGTAGTTTGGGCAACTGCCCTGACCCAACCTGGACAACTCAGGTTATATTCTGACCTGACCGAGCGCAAACTACAAGACTGGAGAAGGCAGCTCAGACGGTCTACACTCCGCGTGACCCAACTCGGAAACTGTCCTTCTTGAACTCTCCACCGAAAGCTCCGGCTTTGCATTCTCGACTTCCACACCGTCTGTCCGCGGAATAACAGACGCCTTGTCACTTCTCCAGTGCCTACGGTATATGACAATTGCTGCAGCTAAGATTGTGAGTCCAGCAATCCCGCCAACGACTGTCCCTACGATGGCACCTATGTTTGCTCCTTTCGAACTCTTTTCAGCACCTCCACCGCTCTGAGTCCCTCCACCGGGCTTGCTATCGCACACCAATATAACCTTAGACTCGCTCGTGCCCAAGACTGCCGTCGCAAGGCCGAACGTGTTTCTGTCGTAGTCGACGAAAAGATAGTTAGGCGTGAGATACACGCCCCCTAAGATGGGGATCGCCTCTGTGCCGTCACTCGACACTGCCGCCATGACCCGCGACGAGTTGACAACTGCGTATTTGCCCTGGATGTCGCTCCCCCTTTCGTCGCTCACGAGCTCATAATGTGGGATTACCGTCGTGAATCCATCGCTCAGGGTTACTGTTAGATTGCCAATCAAAGACTCTTTATCTCGCGGGTATGTCTGCGACGTAAAAAGTGGCTCACCAGGAAGTGAGTTATTGACGGGATGTTCTGTGAGGTTCGCCCAGCGCTCGTAGAGCCATGGAGTGAAGGTGAATGCGTTCTGCTGGGGATCAATACACGCCGGCACGATAGCTCCGGCATCTGCAAAGAGCGAGAAGGAGCCGCGGCTGTTGTTGAGGCGGATGTCTTTTATCAGTACTTGAAGGGGGCAAGAGTAGTCCAGATATTGTTTCCCTGTTGAATGGTTTGACCATGTATCGGCTCTGACTCGCGCCGTGTCAATCCCGCCAATGGTAAGACTGCCATCTGTTGCATTCGACTGAGAACGGCTTCCATAATACAACCCAAATGCCCGCGACGGCGCCGCCGATACGTCCAGCAACTTCTGCAAAAATGACGACTGCAGTCCTAGCGCAATCCCGCTCCGATTGCTGCTCGCTAGATTGCTCCAAATCTCCACAGGGTATTTGTTTACCTCCACTCCTACACTAAAGCTCGCGGTATCATACCCCACGATCACCGATTCCCCTGCGGCATGGGCGTCAATCGCATCAACGTCGGCGGCGAATTCGTCCACTCCAGCCTGCTCCCACGTGCTCGAGTCCTGCGGCGCGTACGTGCTCCCGCTGGCCCCCAGGCACTCCGATTGTAACGTCGCGTTGCCAAGTTCGCAGTCGCGTTCGTTGCGCAAGCTTGTGTTGTTGAGTGTCGTGGCTAGGCGGAGACTGAGTATCTGATTCCCGAGTTTGAGGTATACGCCACGGTTTATTGCAATGCCGTCGCTGAGTGTGACGTTGGTTATAGGTAGAGATAGCGGTGAGATGCTGCAGTTGTTGGCGGACACAATACTCGTGGCGAGAAGTAAGGCTACGATCACGGCGGGGAAGACAGTACTCCGGCGAAGCTGATTCGAAGCGGGAGATAGCGAGCTGCTAGACGACATACCGAGCAGCTGTTGGCATAGAAATGATCTCCAAAACCGTCCGAAGTTGTTCAGGGGATGAATCTCCATAGACAGTGAGGCCCGGACACCACCCCATCCTTATCTTCGCTTATGTAACGGCACAACCCTACACACTGGGGACTGGTGACTAGAATCTGAACAGTCATAGGTTCGCGTCGTGCCATAGCCTTGTTTCTCGTATCCCTCTCCCCTAATCCCTGCTAAACACGGCATATGCGTGAAAAAGCACGGCCTCAGCTATTCTTCCCCTGGCTCCGCCTCACTTCCTTCAGAACGGAGCGCACTTAGCAAGGCCACGGGGCGAAAAGGCGGCACTTCACTCGATAGTCGTCGGTGGGGAATTATTAGCGATTTTTATCGATGTAAGGATGGTGAGCATCATATTCTCCTACCGGCAACTTAGCTAGCTTAGATACTGAATTTGGTTTGCCGCAGTATAGTGCAAGCCCTGGCAGTCACCTCGCTGCTCGGAAACGATCGCCCCACCACGTCAAAAATATCTGGTCTGAATCACTATCCGAACCTACCGAGCCAACAGAACAGCTGAAAATCCTGTATATTTCCCCTTGGTAAAATCTACGGGACCTCTGTTCAGTAATGTCGTGTGGTCATCAAGGGGGAATCCCGCTTCGAGGTCTAAAATATTTTGATGCAGCTTACTCAACGTATAATAGAGATTCATGCATATGTTTCGGATTAATTCCTCTACGTAAGAAATTTCCTGAGTCGGACGCTCATATTGGAAATGGAAAATTTCCGGTTATTCTACTGGCTCGGTAGTTAAGCAATTACGAGTGGGACCGCTATATATTGGGAGTTTTATTAATTCCTTCGCGCACAGGCGAGCTTGGAAAAGAGTCCTCGGCTCGATGAGGGGAACGCGTCGAAAACTAGTTAGCCACGACTTGTGCCCCACAAATGCGACTCAAATTTCTCGCTAACTGGAATACCGACCGGCACATCGCTTCAACGGCCTATTTCTTACAGCCTAAGAACCCTCGGCCGGCTCTGAAGTATCCGTGTCTTCGGTGGTCAGCTCACACCAGGGTGGAGTAGACGTGGTTATCCACTTTCTCCCAGCGTTCTAGGCTAACCCTACAGCTATGCTTCCCTCCTCACACTAGCCCTCGAACTTCGCTACGAGATCTACTCCCTCGTCTTCACCCTCCCCCACGAACTGAAATGCCACTGGTTCTGCGTCTGCCCCCCCGCTCCCTTTCCATCCTACGAACAAACCGCCATATCTACCCCGAGGCCCTCTCAGTCCTCTACAGCATCGCCACCCTATCTCTAACACAAGCTGGGGACCCTGGGACGGATAATATGATTCTTGATTTTCTCGTCGGGGTGGGACCGGATAGGTTTGGTGCAGTGAGGAAGGTACGGTTGTGCTGGTCGTTCGAAGAACGAAGGGTGCTGGGGTTGGGGGGCGGGGAGTGGGGAGGTGGACCGCGCCAGCAGAGCGGGCTTGATGGATATCTTAACGACTACGAGCGCTCGGTTTCAACGGTGCTGGAATTTTTGGCCAAGTGTGTGTGGAGATGAAGGAGCTGACGCTGTTATTCCCGTTCAATGTGAGTTTGGTAGGTGCTGCAGACAGCTCTGGGTCAGGGACCGGTTTGTTGGCCCACACTATGGCTAGATTTAAGCTGGGAGGGAAGTGGATCAATAAGCCTCTTGTAGGGGTTAAGGGCTTGGAAAGACTGGCAGTAGGGACAACGGGTGATTTGTTGTGGTTGGAAGGGCTCGCGAAGAGGATGGGGCTTAAGGAAGTGGCGTGTTTGGGGTATAAGTTCATGTTTCCTCCAGGGAGGTCAGTAGCTCACTCTCCCTTCTCTTTGGTCTTCTTGAGTTGCCAGCGTGGTATATGGCTGAGGGGGAGGGCTGTTCTACGTTGGCGTTGCTCACCTGCGCCACTTACTGAGCAGTTTCTAGCGATTTGCTGACTTCCGTGGTTTAGGGAGTATAAGGAACACTGGGAGGCCAGGGAAAAGATGGACGGTTGGAAGGATCCGACAGAGGATGGTTGGGGGCCCTGGGAGTTGGCCAAGGAGCGTGGGTGGAGGGATGGAGGGGAGTATGTGCCTCAGGGGGAAAATAGCTAGGGCGTAATGTGTAGGAATGTTTTAGCTTTGTAGCCGAGGAATGGGGGATATTTCTTCTTCTGCAAGGTCGCAGGCCAAGAACCTCCAACGCGTGCCTCAATTGGCCAATTCACCTCAATTCTGATCCCCGGCCCGCTAGCCACTGGCTCTAACGTAGCTGCCCCCTGCCCTATCAACTGTGCGACCGCACCCTCCCCCCCCGAGATTTCCAAGAGGGGCGAAATGGCCTACCGCGACCTCTCTGCTTGACAATCCACGATAGAATCCACATCGGGGTGTGCACACAACTGTCTGCGCTGATCCGCCATCGAGGGAGTTAGGAGAAGTGGAAAAGACGAATCGGTTGCGGTTTTGGTCAAGGAATGAGGGAAGGGGTCAAGGGTGAATTGGGTGGATGTTCATGACGTGCGGTAGGTTGGAAGGATAGTGTGCTTTTTGCGGAGAGGGGAAGAGGAGTGAACAAATAGGGGGGGTTGGGGAAGTTTGCTCATGATTAGGTATCGATGTTTGGCCTAAGGTGAGTGATTTGGATGTGCGGATCTATTGGTAAATTGGCCCTTTCACGGGTTGATGTGGCACTTCACGAACAGTATATATTTTCGAATAGTCCGTACCATAGCTCAAGTGCAATCAATTCCAGCACACTAGGAAGCCCACTATGCCACCCATGGCAATGGAAAGCCCCGAATGAGCTCTTGAAAAATACTCCACCTTCACTCAGCGATCGCCATTCGTGTCACTCTCACCTTCTGCGAGTACACTTTTACTGGGCGCTTTGCCAAACTTTTTTTAGATCTTACGCAGTGACCGTATCGAAAAAAATGGCTCCCGCATCTTCTTCATAAACTCGGCGGATCACTTCTACTAAATGTAGCCTTGATCTTCTTTACTAGCCTTGGAATCAGTGGTACCGTCGCTGCACCTGCTACTCCCGTTCCTGCAACGCCAGTGGCCACGACTCCACTTAGTGCCGCCCCACCCATTGCCGCGCTCTGACACCAAGCAAACAGACTACCAGCCTCCACTGCCACAAGGGACGACTGCCAAGCCGCTGCGGCTGAGCCTGCTGCTGGACCGGCTGCAGTAAATCCGACCGCACCGAGAATAGGCAGTGCCACCATTGACGCGATGGCAGCAGTTACGCCTATTACCTGAAGGGTAAAGCGGACAGGATGGCCCTTGACATATGTGTCCGCGGCGCGAAAGATCTTCAGGGCCTTGGATTGTGTATCCTCCTTGGGGTCTTTAACTGGCCGAACGTCAACCTGCTGTTCTAATATGAAAGATGGAGTATAAGCTTACTGATCCTACCCACATCATTCGAGAATTCTTGGCTCCAGCAACTTAGAATAAACTGCCAAAGAGGCACTGACCGGAGGTTTTCTGGAAACTCATTGCGTCCGAACCGAAGTTGGATTTCTTCGTCGGTCAACTCCTCAAAAGGCTTCTGGCCGGACATGATCTCGTAGGCTAGGCTCCCCAACGCAAACATCTCTGCTCGTTTGACCGCTTCTTCTTGACCGAGCTCTAGGAGAGTATCTGGCGGTATGCGAAATCGGGGAGGATAGGCCATGCTCTTGTCAAGCCCATTTCCTTCACAACCCGCTAGCGCAGCAGATTGAGGCTCGACAGACCCGTCCGATGTAAGAATGAAATCCCAGGGTCGGATGGTATTATGGACACTAGGAGGTGAGCTAAAAGGTTTTGCAACCTCACTAACCCACAGGAACCGAGTCTCGAGCCTTGCATCTGGATAGTCTTTTAGGTCGACGACAACATCTCTTCTCCCGTCGAACTTTTTAACACGGACGCGACAGGGAACTTCAGCCATCATACCCCTTTCGGTGCCTATGTTTTACTAGTCAGCAACATTGTGGCTTGCTCCTAGGCGTTTCGCCGATGGCTTACTCAAGGAACGCGAAAGTGCGTTTCGAAAGAGAAAGGCGAGCCTGTTGACTAAGAGATCTTGTAGTGAAGCGCTGAAAGTTAACCAGCTCCCTGTGATAACGTCTAATTGAAAAGGTTACCTACTGTAGCTGGAGGACGGCTGAGTTTGTGCGGAGAACTGGATTTGGGAGATGAATTGTGATGTGGGTGGGGCGACGCGAAGTTGGGGGCTGGTGACTGGGTAATAATTGTGCCACGCGAACGTGTAAAACCGCTGTGTTTGCCAAGCTGCCGTGTAACAATGTGTCACGAGATGCAATTCTATTGCGTTCTAAAACCGCCCCCAACCCGCCCCACTTGCTAGGCTATGCACGGCTTCCCGTTGTTGTGATACATAGTGGATCAGTGCGGCTCAACCTGCACACAACCGTATTCTACGCGAGCGGCTACCGAGTTACAATAGGTCATCTCTAGTGCCTAGAGGGCAATTTCTCTTACGAGTGTGGATATTGTTGTAGATTTGGCTATGTACGAGGGTGAAAGCTAGGTAAGGAACGACTATAATTGAAAGCGACAACTAACTACGTGCTACATAGGGGTTCTAACCGGCTTTATGTTGATGCCAGCGTTGCTACGGGTAGAAGGCTTCCAGGCCGGTAGGCTTCCGAGCCGGAAGCTCCTGATGCCGATGGCGGCACTGCCATGGGGCGGCGCGCAGGCACTAACCACAACAGATATTATGTACGGTGAGGATTGGGACGAATATGACGATTACGGAGTGCTCATGTGCGACCTAAGGACCACTCCCTTGCGTGAAGCTGGAGGCTGGGGGCCTGTCTATCGTGCGGAGACCATTGAATAAGGGTCTCGGTATAGCAACACTAGAATTTGGTGCGGCGACACCCCCGATTTTGGTATGGCGACCTATACTCTCATAGGCGCTACGCCATTTTACAAATTTTCTTCAACCAAGCCTAACACATGGTTTCTGCATACAATTTTAAGTGTCTCTAGCCTTCAATCATGAATTTAGTGCAAAGGATGAATAGGTTTCGCCATGAGACGTTTTAGCTTTCATGGGTGTTGCTGCTCGCTAAAGAAAAGCGATCTTGTAAGCGATGGCCTGCTAAAATTAGGCTGTCCATAACTAAAGTCACGATACGACTACTAGTCAAGCCCAACTTAAATTGGCCTCAACATCATGTGCATTTCGATCCTCCAGTGTGCTCAAATTTTCTACAGCTTTCCGCTTTTCCGAAATGCCTTGGCGTTCAATTTTTATCTGTTTTGATCCTTATACCAAGTTTATTGCATTTTCTTCAATGTCCTTAACTGGAGTTAGGCGGAGGTGTCGCCATACCAAAAGCCGGGGTGTCGCCGCACCAAACGTAGTGTCGCTATACCGAGGCCCTTGAATAATGTCGCCAATATCTACGGTCGTAATGGCCAGGCCAGATACGCGCTACAGGCAACCACTAGACTTGAACGGCCACGGCCCATAAAATCCGCCCTAACAAAGCTCGCAACAACGCTCGGGTCCGCCCACACGCGATGTTGATTTTACTACGCACCTTGAAGTCAACCTGGCAGCGAAAAACCTGTGCAGGCAACCTCGTAGTTATTGGACGCACTGTAGCTCGGCCGTAAAGCATTTGGGCATGTTCTCTCATAGTAAAGTCGTCCAGATCTAGGCTGCAATAGCGAAGGAGTCCTGATCGGGCCACCTAAATTAGTGGTAGCTTGACTAGTCAGTATGGCTTCCATCTACCACCAAAACCACCGCATACAACACGAGTCGACCCGGATTGAGAAAAATTCGGGTAAACCTTTTAAGGCGGTGCCAAGATTCTAGCAGAGTGTTTAATAATCCATTCACTCCTAACTATGCATGTTAAGTTTAGCAGAAGTGGGTGAAGTTGGCGGGGTAGGCGTTGGCCGCACAGATCTGGCCGCCGCCCAGCCAGCCACTTTTCAGCCTCGCGTCCTCTTTTTCACACCAGTTCAGCTTTGTGGTTTAGGCGCTCTTGATCGAAGCCCTGTGTTTCTACCATTTCGCCTCGCGTTACTAGCGCCTCCTTCTGGTCGGTCTACCATCCACGCCCTGAATAGTCGAGCCGGGCCTTACCCGGAACGGTTCGCGCACGGGAGCATTAGAAAAGTGGGGCAACAACCCCCACAGCCCTTTTTATCGCTAACACTTCATATTCTTCGCAAATCCGTCTCCCCTCCCCATAACTAATGCTGGACTCCCATCTCTCCTCTAGCAACTGAGACCTTCACCGGGTATCATCCTCTTTGTATCCTACTACCACTTCCTACCATCTATCCCAGCTAAAGAGTAACTCCAGTCTCTCTTCCGCGAAAACTCCATCATGTCTACCCAATATGCCAAGGAACTCAAGGTCGCTGAACTTGCTATCCAGCGCGCCACCATCCTAACCAAAACCGTCCTTGCTGAAACCGACAGTGGTGCCCTCTCAAAGAGCGATAACACCCCTGTGACAACCGCCGACTTCGGCGCCCAAGCTCTCCTCATCGCCGCCATCCGCCACAACTTCCCCAATGACGCCGTCATCGGCGAAGAATCCGCAGACGCGCTCCGCGCAAACCCGCAGCTTAGAGACCGTGTCTGGCAGCTTGTCTCGTCCACCTGTCTTGACGACGCAGAAAGTGAGGAATTGCTCTCCTCGCCCAAGTCACCGGATGAGATGCTCGACATCATTGACCTGGGCTGCGCTCCCCACGGCGGCAACGGACGTGTCTGGGCGCTCGATCCCGTCGACGGCACGAAGACCTTCATGAGCGGAGGCCAGTACGCGGTTTGCCTCGCGCTTCTTGAGGATAACCAGCAGAGAGTCGGTGTACTGGGGTTTCCTAACGTGCCGGCCGGGACGACAAGGATGGGGGACATCCAGGCCGACGAGCAGAGCAATGGTATCCTCATTTCTGCCGTGCGTGGCCAAGGTGCAACCGTGCGACCCATGTCCCGTGGCACTCTCCAAGAATCCCGTAAAATCGAAATCCGTAGCGACACCACAGCATGGGATACCACAAATATCGCCCAGAACACAAGGAGCCGGGAGGCGTCTCGCGAGAAGGCCGCTGCGGTTGCACAGCGGCTGGGGGCGCCGTGGCCAGGGACTGATATCCACTCGACGCAGACGCGATTGGGGGCGCTAGCGGCCGGCGAGGTTGACATATTTCTATACCTGCCGCGCTCGAAAGGCTTTCGGCACTCTGTCTGGGACCTCGCGGGTGGCGTGCTAATTGTGGAGGAGGCGGGAGGGAAGGTTACGGATGCAAATGGGAAGGCGTTGGATTTCGGAGCGGGAAGAAGCCTGGAGGAGAATTGGGGGATTGTCGCTGCTCCGTCGAGTATTCACGCGAGAATTTTAGAGGCAACGAGGGCAGTTGTGGAGGAATCTTCATAAGAGTTTCTAGTTTCTCCAGTCAGTCAGAAAGCTTAGGTGGGCTGCCATGGCTTGCTGGTTTGATCAGGCGCTCGGATTGGCAACCGGGGTGCGGCAGACATTTTGTTAGTCGGGGCCGGGCTTAGACTTATTTTGGGCAGGCGAGGTGTTTGAGAACAACCCTCGATCTTAAATATTCTTCTTTGTGACTGAAGCTCGGCACTTACTCTCTTCCACTGCCTCTAGTATCTCACGGATATGGCATAGTGACCCCTGCCAACCCCATACAGTAACTGATAAGAAGGTGAAGGGTCCCGCGCGTTGTTGGTTCAGACCCAGCAATCACTGCAGAATCGGCAAGTGCCAACAGTATAAAGAGATCGAATCTCTATTAAGTCGCCCCAGCCGTCCCAGTGGTGTGATTGCCATCCATTAAAAACCAGTGCGGAAGCCGAGTGGTCAAGTTGGGCGACGGCCACAAACAGCTGGCTTAACACTGTAAACCCGTAGGTGCACCAAAGAGACAATATCATTGTGGAATTAACCCTTAGAGTATGTCACCGGGAAGCTGACAGCACCCGGGATCCTGACAGGTTTTCAATTGAGTAGTACTACGGGGTAACGG
>JAJDMX020000551.1:0-19540 GCA_022345685.2 Nothomitra cinnamomea | reverse complement strand
TAGCGCTTTGTTTTCACCGTCACTCTGGGGTCACTTTTCGTACTCTTTGAACATCACTCCATACGTTTTACTATGGTTAAACGTTTAAAGGCGATAATTGCTTCGACAATTCCTGGCCGTTTTCGGCCTTGCTGGCTATTGCGCTGCTTGCGCTGGCTTCGTCAGCGATGAGTTGCCATTCAAGGCCTTTCCGCAACGACTTTTTCACGCTTCTTTCGCCGTTACGAAGCCTATTGATGTCCATACTAACTAGCTGTAAATATAAGGCCTTATCATAGTTTCTACTATGAGCCGTCGCCGCGACAAAAAGAGCAAGTCATATGGTGAGTAGCTACCACGTGGTAACTACTCACCATATGACTTGCTCTTTTTGCCCGGCACATCTACTATGGCGATGGAGCCGATGAGGCTAGCTGGGTGGGCTCGGCGCAACTAATTGCGCGCATAGGGCGAAAGATGAGATTGTTAATGGTTGCTAATGTCCTATATAATTAAGTATGAGCACTAATTAGCCTCCCATATAATTAAATATGAGCACTAATTAGCCTACAAAACTGACGAAAGCGGCGAAAATCGATGCAACTTCGCACCGCAACAACTTCGCGACCAGTAATCCGATTTTAATTCTCTCTTTTGATTCTAACTCGCCATACTAATTTGTATGCGAGGTGAAAATCGCATGAGCGCGACATATCGCGAAGTGCGCGAATGCTGGGGCGAAGTCAGGCGACGTTTGCGCGACATCTACGCGAGCCGACGAGATGTGACCGTTTTGCCAAGCCGTTAGTGTAGTTGTAATGGGCTTTTCGGTGATGGATTACACGTTATATTCTTATAGTGTTATTATAATACATTAAGTTCATCGTATAACTTGCCACTGCACGTAGAATCTTAAAGCTGTAATACGATTACGGTATCTCACATGTTAGTCAAGGCCTAAAAGTTATCCCCCTCTGACTATCCAGTCAAGCCAAGACACTTATCACAGTCAAGTAGTCAGGTTTACCTGAAGGTCAATCGTGACACAAATCTTGAGCTGTATACATAAGGCGGTAACCAAAAAAAGGAGTTGCACTAGAAAATGTGATCAGCACAATAATTGTGTGGAATAGTAAGTCTTATATAAACAATGCCAGAGTAATTCTTACAAGAGTATTGTATAGTTTTTACTAACATATTATAATATTTCCTTATTAGGTAATATGAGTTATGTAGTTAAGTTGCGACAATATCATAATTAAGCAATATTTTCTTATTGCTTAACTGTTACACAATAGATTATAGAATAGAGGTAAGGAGAGCTTAGATATAAATATGACTTTTCAGAATTGATAAGATGACTTCTCTTTTTCTTCTCTCATTATATGTTATATTCTTGTTGTATTATTATAATATATCAAGTTTGTTACACAACTTGCTGCTGCATGCAGAGGCTTAAAGCTGTAATACAATTACCATATCGTATACATTAGTTAAAGATCAAGAGCTATTCCCCTCTAATTACCCCATTAAGTAAGGATGGTCATCATAGTTAAGTGATTAGGTTTACTTGCTGGTCGGTCATGATATCTATCAGTCTTCAAAAATCATATTTATATTTGAGTTCTCCTTACTCTTATTCTATAACTTATTATGTAACAGTTGTACAATATTTAAGCAATGAAAAAATATTTCTCAATCATAATACTGTTGCAACTTAACTGCACAACTTATATTACTCAATAAGGAAATCTCATAATGTGTTATCAATATTTATATAATACTTCTGCAAAAGTTGCTCAGCTATTGCTTGCACACAATTCACAATTCACTTTTCCGTATAATCATTGCGCTGCTCACACCTCTCAGTATAACTTATTTCTTAACTACCACCTCAGGTATGCAACTCAAGGTTTGTGAATCCAACAAGATAGATACCTTTTGTGCTTATTTTGCAAGCCTCTGTACACTCATTTTGTTCAGACAAGAGGCAGAATAAGTGAGCCAAGCAAGTACCAGGCCATTTTGGATTTGGAAGGGCTATCTTAATGAACCCACAATGATTGATTCTACAGGGGTATATTTATGATAGATTGGCCCCCTTACTCGCCAGATCTCAATCCCATAGAAACTGTATGGGACTGGATGAAAGACTGGATATAGGGCGTCCACGGAAATCAAAAGTTATTCTACAATCAACTTCGACAAGCAGTCCGGGAAGCTTGGGACGCAGTCCCACAACAGAAGCTCGAAGAGCTTCTTGCGGAAATGCGTGAGCGTTGCCGGGCGGCCATCAAAGTGGAGGGCAAGCATACTAGATTTTACAATTTAGAGCGGCTTTAAAATTTAACTTCGCACTAACATTACTTTCGCCGGATACTAAAGTACAAATGAAGCTTACGAAATAGTGCTGTCAACGAGGTGGGCAAATCTACAAACACACACACACACACGCACACAGACACACAGACACACAGGCTTACTAACATGTATCGCCTTCGTCTGTCCTGGATCTTCGAAGCCGTTGACCCCACCCTCCGTCTCCGACGTCTGCTACTGGCAATTTAAAGTCGCCATCCTCCAGGTCCATCCTCCTCTTTGCAGCCTCTTCCTTGGCTTCAAACTCTTCTTCTCGCACATTGCTCAACGGCGGTGTTGGTGTGCGCTTGCGCTTACGCAGTTTGGTCCCGGCCGGGAGCTGGAACTGACGACCTAATTTTTGCTCCGTGAATTGATGTGCCGACTCAGCAGCACAGAGATATTCCGTCAGTCTATCGTAGGATATGTTAATGCGCTGGGACCGGTCCTCTTCCGGGACTCCAGCTAGGTCTTCGGGAAGCGAAAAGTCCCTCATCTTAAGAGCAAAGCCGCCTGGAGCACTTTTCCCATCCTTGTTGCGAAACACCTTTTTAGTTAGCTTGGCTACAAAACGAGCCATTTGGGTCTCACCTCTGACACCGTTAGCTCCGACTCTAAGTATGTGTCTCCATCCTCGTCTGTCACTATCTTCGGCCGCCACACAAGGAGTTTCGCTTCTTTTGTGCCCTGATATTCAATGTCCAGCCCAATCACCACGCCTATGCTCCCTCGAGATCCGAGGATATAATTGTCCGCCAAGTAAGACAGATCCTTTCTCTTCTGGGAATACGACACTTCAATCACGACCCGCGAGTACGTCGCCGCGCTGTGCCGAAACGCCGCATCGGGAGAGTGGCGAGGGTATTTTGAGCCATCCTGCGCTTGGTCGTCTGAGAGCAGGATGCGTGTTGTGTTTTGCCATTCGATGTTCCGCGCAATCCCTGCAATGGATCGATTCCCGCTGCTGCCAATAGTCGCCAGATGGGACTGAATCTCGTTTACAACTTTTGCGATAAAAAGGTCATGAGTCGGGGTTGTCATGCGGACAGTAAACTCTTCGGCATCTGGGTCGTAATCGTATCTGCTGTCATATCAGGAACCTTCGCCTTGATCAAGAAGCCTATTGCCTACCGCACTTTATCCTCCACGTATCCTGAAAGACCTTCGTTCTTGAGCAGCCTCCACAGCTCGCCGTACTCCTCGAGTGATAATCGCGTCTTATTCCAGAGCGAGTTTAGTCCCCCTTTCTTATGCAGTCGGAGGAGTCCAAGTGCCGTTGACACTGCTACCGACAGCTTCTTTGCCGATGCAGGCGGCGATGGCGGAAGATGGATGGTTCGATCCGGGGGGGTTGATCCTGGAGAGGTCGTGGAGCCGGCTGCATCAGTCGCTGCCAACACACTGGACATGGCAGTGGACAGCAGTTCAGCCAGGATGCAGGATGGAGAGAAAAGTCCGGAGATAGGGACACAAGGTCCTGATCGAACGTAGGAGATGGGAAGAGGTTGGTTGATCTGGGGTGAGGTGGGGAGTCTGGCGAGCTAAGTCACATGAGAAGCATTGGAAATTTTCGCCTCGAAAATCCGCTAGACTATCGCGGCTTTTTAGTCGGGTTATCTAATAGCCGATTTCACCCCACCAAACCTTTTATCGCCGGTCGGCAAGCCTTGACTTGAAAGAAGCGCAATGCAACAGGCATGGCAGATATTTTAATTCCGGGCTTGGAATTACACTTTAGTTTGCTTAATCAGTGATGTGAACGGAAGTGGGCGATTACCTGCCAGATGACCTTCGAACTAGTTTTCGTTATCTATTTGCAACAAGACAATTGTGAATTATCAACCGATCAACCAAAAAACCAAATTGATGGTGGATAGAGACTCCTGCGTTATATCTTTGCCACGACGTGACCTTAGACGAGCTGAAATTCACTCCCTGGAGCACCGCGAAAGTCCAAAGCATGGCTGGGTGCGGTACAGCTTGCCCCAATCGCCTCCCGGTGGGCGACGCTATGTTGTGTGTCGGACTTGCTCTTTCCTAGTCTACCGTGTTATTGTTTGGAGGACCTCTGCCCCTTTCCAAACCAGTCCTGTGGCTTCAAAAGGTCCCCAATCGCTAAGCGGCGGAAATGTTTGATATCCATGTCTGGACTTGCATCCGATTTCTCTGCCGATTGTGTCTCTTCGGCGGTATAAAGTATTTCGAGTTTCGCGACATAATCTACTGTGTCAGGATGGCCATGGCCAAGTATTCTTTTGCTTGCGTTGGCGACTTGTTCTTGTAGTGTTAGGGCCTTTGGCACATGGCCCAGACTGTAGTAGCTCGCTCCGAGGTTGTTCATCGCCACGAGAGTGTCAGGGTGCTCCTCGCCTAGAGTCCTCCTCCTCACCTCCAGCACCTTTTCTTCTAGATCTACCGCCTCCTGCCTCCTTCCCAAGTCGCTGTAGCTTGTTGTGAGGTTTCCCATCGCCAGGAGAGTGTCGCGGTGTTCCTCGCCTAGTATCCGCTTTCTCGCATCCCATTGCTTTGCCAGCAGTCGTCCAGCCTCCTGTGGTCGACCGTTCTCTCTCTAGGCACGTGAAAATTTGTGCATGGCTTTCAGACCTTGCTCTGCTTCACTTTTAAAGAAAAAGTCTTCATTGCCGACACGGAGATAAGAATCAATGTGAGGTATGAGATATGTTCGGAATAGGTAATCAAGAGACTTATCTCTCCAGATATTGACGTTCCCAACGTCAATGCGGCTGTCACCCAACATCTTTTCTGCTCTTCATCTGTCAATCGGTTTCTAGCCCATGTATGTACGAGGGGATGCATTGATATGCGATTCATTCCATCGATAGTGATGAGAGAAAAGGACGACAGAAGAGCAACTGCATCTCGAACAGGATAGGGGTCCCATTTTTGAGATTCTGCAGATTGAAGCAATCGTAGTTGATGTGGCGTTGCGCCTTCCGAGGGGTTCTCCTGTTTGTTCTTCCATGCCTCTTTAAGAATATCTTCAGAAATGGAAAAAATTGAATAAGTTCAATGGCATCAGTCGCACTTTTATCTGACATCTTCTGAACCATGTCAACGGAGACTTCCCAGGTTGTATAAACTGTGTATCTGTAACCATGATGGGCCTGGTCTGTCTGCTTGCCCGATAACATCGCCCGCCTAAACGATGGCAAGGGCGAGAAAACCCAGCATTCTCACAACGGGTTCAGCTAGGTTTCGAGATGCTTGGTCGAAGTTATCGTCTACGGCAGTGGATTTCAGCAGCAGTGTAACGGCGTCGCTGGCGTCCATTTGGCCAAATTCGGCGGAGCCTGCTGTTGCGTGAATCTTACAGTTGGGATTTCTAATGGTCATTATGACTGTGCCCCTATTTTCGGTTGGGAAGAACTTTGAGATGTCTATGGAAGGATCGTCGGCGTTATCGATGATGAGCATCCATGGGATTCCAACATTAGCCAACCAAGTTTTTGCAGTTTCGAAGTCTTCTTCAGGTCCACAAAACCGAGCAATCTTCACGAATTCTTGTTTAGCCGTCTGATCGTTGCTTGCATCAATCCAGAAAATAGCCCAGAATATATGTAACACTCAGCTAGTAGTCGACCATCATTGGCATATGAGAATAAGTCAGTTGCATACCTTTCTCGGTGATCTTGAGCAAACTTCAGAAGATATGGCACAATGTGGTATGATTTTGGTTTAGATGTACGAAAAGAAAAAAAGTTTTTTTTTTTTCCACTGGGAATCGAACCTCCAACTCGATTGGCTGAAAAAGCCGGTTAACCGTTTCGGCTTCGCCAGTGCCTAGCCTCTCGCAATTGCTTTGGCCGATACGAATTGGTTATGAAGGATGGCTGCGATGGTGGCGATAGGTGGTTGGTTGCCCACCCCGAGGGTTGATGATGGGATTGAGTCACGTGCCTCGCCGGGTTGGAGCGGGAAATGTCCTCAGGTCGCCGGTCGGATGCCGAAGTCCCAAGCGTCATGCCCTTCCCTCTTAAAGGTGGCCGATTCCAGCAGATGGTGTGGTTGCCATAGCCTCCACTTGGTCACCCGACCCGGCTGGCACGTGTCAGCGCGATTCCGTGTGGGAGCAGGTGGGGGGATGGCAGGTGGAAACGGCCAAGGGCGATTCTCAATCGAGAAGGTAAGTACTGAGTATCCCCACGCAAATCCCCCTTGCACACTTAATTTGGGCGGGCGCAGGGTTGGGCGGTGGAAATGGTCGGCAGACGGTTGAAACTCTGTAGCTAGACCAGTGCCTTCAGATCACAGCTGTCAGTCGACCCCTCTTTCTCTCGCTGATAAAAGAATGGATATCATGGCCGGCAGTGGCTAGAAACTGGTGCACGCAAATCCGTGACGAACAGGTGCCAAGCCTTTCGAGGCGGGCAAATCCGGCTGCCATCCTCACTAATCGAGACTCGCGCATCGTCTGGAATGGTGTGGTTGATGGTGGCTGGTGGTAGTCGAAGCCCCCCACGGTGCATTCTAGCGGTTGTGGCATAGTCGCCGTTGCACAGACATTTCGGAAGGGTTTAGTCTCCCCCTCCGGGAGTTTGGGAAGTTGCCTCCGGCCATGCGATAAGTCTTTGTGGAACACGACCTCACATTCGGTCTGTTGGATTTTGGCGGCTACTTGGCTGCAAGAGCAAGCCTTCTGACGACTTGAAGCAATGGAGTCCTTGGAGCGGAGGTCTCTCCCTAGCGTGACTTAGTTGCACTACCTACGCCTTGTGGCTCGGAGAAGGACTGGAAGACTGGAGGGTGATCACCCATTGGTAGCTCCGGCTCTGCTGTGCCATTTACCTATCTCTTCTACATGTGCAGCTATGGCGGCCATTGGAATCTTTGCAGTACCCACTTCGCGACAGCCGCCCAACATAGACCGGCAATATCACCCTAGTATCTAAATTCCCAACACACTGAAGCACCTGCGCCCCAACCCAGGAACAACTGTACTGAGGCCAAAGCGGAATCTATCCATCATGGTGGAAGCTCTCCCATCGTCGGTGAAACAATTCGTCGAGGGTTATCCTGACTGGAAACAAAACGGCCTGAAGGCCAAGATACGCTCACCCGGTTTCAACCTCAGTACAAGCTATTAGACGGCGGCTTAAACAAATGAGTACCACATAATTGAACAGGTGAATCAGCCGGTCGGCAGTGTCCTAGAGTCTTACAACGAGGGACTTTCACGTCTGGACAAGACTGGCATCAAGGCTATCGAGCGTGCTAGATCCGGGACTTAGTATACAAGATTCGAAGATCGGAGAATATCCTGGACATAGACTACTCACCAGCGGCGGAAATTTGGGCTATTTCCATCTACTTCTAGGGCAAGTATTGCGGAGGAAACCACCACCCAGCGAAGAGAGTATGAGAGAACAACCAGAGAGAGCGGCGAAGACGCACAAGCGTAGCTACAGCGTTGAGACCCAGGAGTCTACTGCGGCGTCGAGGGACTCATGTACGAGACCTGCCTCGAAAGAGAGATGGCTTAACTAGGCTAGCACGCTGATGGTATTTTCAGTCCTTGGGGACATCCCCTTGCGAACCAAACAAGAAATCGTCACTCGGTCTCTGCTACTAGCATTTCTACAAGGAATCACTTGCGAGTATGATGCTGCAGGGTTCGGCAGCAATAACATAGAGGCCAGCCCATTGGAGTTCGAGTAAGATCATCCCCAGTGTAGAGAGATATCCCATCAGTGGCTAAGACACATTGCAGGGTTGGCAGTAGCTTTATCACCTTTCGTGTTATTGGGGAGGGCGGGGTGCCATGTATATCTCGTAATGGTGGGTCGTTAGTCTTAATTGAGTACAACAAAATGGGGCACAGGGTGAAAAGAGAGGAACGACCATTTTACTTTTCGATTGAGGTGCAGTATTCTACTACCATCACCAGGAAATTGGATCAAGGGTTGATCAATATCTCACAGGTTAAAAATGCCTACGACGTCAAACAGGAGAAAGACGGGGATGAAGCCCTTGTCAAGAATCTCCAAGTGACCTGCCAGGAGGGTGGAGAGTTAGTTGCACTAGCGCATGCTTGGATGGCTGAACATGAGGCGAAGCCCTTCACAGTGCCCAAGCCACAGGTTTGTCTAACTGCTCGAATGATAGTCTACTGACCGGAACTATAGGTGTACCTCATCAGCGCGGCTCAACAACGGATGTACATCTCGTCAGCGTCTATCACCGTGGGTTACCAAGATTATATCTCAAAGGGGTTGACTGATGGGGATATTGAGAGTTCGCACATGGTGAGCAAGGAGACTCGGCCCTTTAACCTTGCAAAGAAGTTGGACAGGCTCGATGCTGCCCGAGCGGTGCTCTGCCTTCGGCAGCACCTTGAGCAGCTTGCGAAGAGCACGTGACAATGCATCTCTGGTTAAGAGTGCTGTGAATCCCTCTCTGGTCAGCACGGGTGCATTAATGGCAGTGTTGCATTTGTAGTTAGTCTGTGAGTTAGTTTTCGATTTTTTTTTGGAACATGGCCGTTAGCTGTTGTCGTTGCAGGGGTGATTGGTGATTGGGTGGGCAGTGGTATCTCTACGCGGGTGTGCCAATAGTAACTCAGTGGTATGGCGATAGTAAAAGAGGGTGTGGTAATAGCAACTCCCCTAGGCTACTACGGTGCCGAAATGACTCCACCGCAATGGGCGAAACTCGTAGCAGATAACTCACATGTACGGTAGCATCGGTCTAGAATGCCGAACTTTATCTGGAGTAGCACACTAGCCCGGAACAAAACATCCCTCGAATTAATTCAACGACGAGGAAGGGCTATTAGCTGAAGCCAGGATTCGGCACAACGCCTCCCCAATATCCTCCAAGTCCTTGGCCGTCCCTTCACCTAGGCGATACGATCGCGTGCATCGGATTATTAGAGAGTGCCCGTTATGAATTTCCCCCTTCTCAAAGGCTTCCAAATATGACCGGGAGACACACAATGCTGAGAAGGAGATCCATGGCTCTCCCACATCGTCAGGGAAAACGTGAACGACGAAGGACTAAATTGAAGCAACAGGTTATTACATAAGGAGGGGCCACAGTGGGATTGCTCGGGCCTATTACCTCAAAATAGAGTTCTATGCCTTCCTCTCCCAAGCGACGTTTTTGGATATCTGCAGGCTCAAACCAGTCTTCGTGGTCGTTGGCGTCTGCTCGCACTTGTCAGCAGTCTGAACTAACGGAACCGTATAAAGACACCGTTGAAATTACCCACTTTTCACTGACATCGTAGGAGGCGGGATCCCAATGTGACAGCCATAAGCGTATTGTGCAAGCGCAATATGCCGTGCTGCCTTCCCAACTTTCAACCGGTCTTCACCTGATGGTGATTCATCCACCAGGGTGGAAACAGGCGGGCCGTCTGCCTCAGAGAGTGGGCGGCTGGTACGGCACTGGCTCCATTTCAGGGAGACAGCCCGCGAGAATGGGATCGACGTGCCTAATACATAGAGAAAGATCCTGGAACTGTTATCCAACATCATATTTAGCATAGGTTGCACAGACACGAGCTGGCAATTTGGAGCACCCACCCAGATCCGCAATTCAATGGATATTTCCCACCAACGTACAAGTCAGCCAAGCTGAAAGCATGAGACAGAGTCGCACCTAGTCTCGAGTTCCTGTCAGTTCGGCACTGGGATTGAATCAAGGGTAGACTTTCATGCCATCTCCCTCGGTATATGTCTAGTCGGTTCCAAGGGACTGAGTGCTTTTGTGGGTCAGGGCTAGCAGGGCTAGCGAAGCTCAGCCGCACGTCTCTCCAGTCAGGCTTGTCCGGGCAGCAGGAAATAGCGTCTGGGTCTAAATTAGTGGCGAAGGAGACACGCAATGCAGCTAGGTGGACGGAGCCCCATGATGCCGGATCACGGGGCAGGTTCTGGGTTTTGACAGGTTGTTCTTGTCTGAGAATATGTTCGGGTGACCTCGGTGAGAACCCAGATGCGTGAGGAGGCTCCTTGTCCGTCGGGTAAGGCGACATGATAGCGCCGTTTCGAACAGGAGAACAGCGCTGATTCTGGAGAAAGGCGGAAGATCGTGTTGATGGTTGGTGCGGTTGTTGGCACGGTATATATGTCTTGGTTAGTAGACCGACAACTGATGTGTGAAGGACGTTCTCATCCCCAATTCGAGAAATTCAAAAATCAGGAAATTGAAACGAGGAACGTGGACTGTGAACTGGAAATGTACCTAGCCGGAAGCGTTGCCTCTGGCACTTGGTGGATAAGTTGGAACATTTTAGTGCGGGGCTCGCGGTGTGGAAGAGTGTTTGGGGGATGTTGATGGAAAACAGCCGAGATGTTGAGCTTGCTTGGCGCTGTAAGTCGTTGATTGGTTAGTTATTAATCCGATCAATCCAACTCAATATGATCAATCGGCCTGTAGCGGTTTCATTCCGATGGTAGTTAGCTTCAATCTCAACCCATCCGAAGCCCTCAGGATTGGATTGACGGATTATTTGGGCGCAAACAAGCCGCCGCCGCCACCGCCTGCTCCCTATCTGCCTCCCTCTACGCCCCATAAACACACCCACAACAAGCCGCACCAACCTCCCCCCTCCTCCTCCTCACCACCGCCTCCGCCCCCGACACCCGCTTCATCTACGAATCCATCGACGCCGCCAAATCCCTCCTCACAACCCTAAACAACGAAGGGTCGAGCCGGGGAGAAAGGGAGGGGGAAAAACTGCCCGTGCCGACACCTGGCAGCCCCAACCCATGGAGGTCACCGCACTCCCCTCCCACCACCACCATCACTCGGTCCTCCCGAACCCGATGACTGATTTCTCCCGGTTGGACCTTGATGCTGTGGGCGATTATGTTTCTGCGGATCAGGGATCAGATAAATGGTCAGATGCTGGGGGGCATGTATGTTGCGGGCGGGAGTGGCGAGTTGGGAGATGTGGAGGAGAAGGGGGACAGGTGGGCTTTGTGGGGAGGGAAGGGAGGCGGGATTGGGGATTGGGATGGGGTTGGGGCTAGGGGGCGTGGGCGTGGGCGGGGGGTGGGGATGGATCTTGATATGGGGATCGGCATGGGTATGGGGCATGGGCATGGGGTGGGTGGATGATTTGGTAGGTGGGTTTCAGTGTGTTTGTTGCAGGGTAGATTTTGTTTCCAGTAGTTAGTGCATGGTGGTGTTGTGTTGCGGAAGGCGGCGAAGGGAAAGAGAAAGAAAAAGGGAGTGAAGGCGTTGAGGTTTCGGGACCGGGTGGTTCTAATTTATTTTAATATATTTTCTCCTAGTTATGGATAAGGAGTAGCCGTGCATATGGCTACCAGCGGAGCCTGTAACGTCTTCAACATCTCGATGTTACCCCACCAACCAAAGTAAACAATACAAGGAAGGTAAACAAACAAATCAAAGCCGCCTATAATATGGCATCACTCCGGAGCTTGACCACCTGCCCCACAATCCGGCTACTCCACAATATGGTTTCCACGAACTCCCTGAAAATCGTTGATCTAACAGTCTATCGCCGGGCGCCAGGAGCGAATGCGGGGATCTTGTACGGTTGCCGCAGAACCTCAGAGAATGCGCGGATGGCTTTCGATACTGTCAAGGACCAACTTGCTCTCAATTTCCTGGCGGAGTTTAATGATAAGGTTACTGGCGGTAAAATAGCATTCAAACTTGGGAAAGTATAAATCATCTGGAACAGAAGATTGGTAAAGACTGCTGGGATTGCAAAAGTTCGACGAATACCTTCGATTGATCTATCAGAAAAACTGGCCGACCCATGCATTGAGCTTTCAGAGAAACTGGTCGATGATGAGGGTATGTTTTGTGCAATGACTGTTTTGCAACGGCATAGCCCACCGTTGTCCAGTTCGGTTGTTTACCGTGCTCGCCCACGAGCTCTGTCACATGGCCTGCTACGCTAGCAATAACGCTGATGACCACCATGGAAAAGTGTTTCACGCGTGGTAAGTTTTACCTGAACCCATAAGAAAAAAAGAAGTGCTAATCATACAACTTTTAGGGGCGACAAATGTACTCGAATCTCTCAACATCAGGGTGTCACCGTTACCGCAACACATTCGTATTCTATCAACTACTTTAAGTATGTCTGGGTGTGTACAGCCTGTGGATCCAAGGTGAAACGACACTCGCAGTCGGTCAACCCGACACGCCATTTATGTGGCCACTGCAAGTCCACATTAATACAAGTACAACCACCGCCCCGAAAATCTTCCTCGTATCAAGGAAGTCCGTCAAAGAGATATCATAGGAATATTAGGTAAGTCGGTCGTCCGATAGGACGTCCCAGACTTCGGCATGGGAGCTTTGCATAGATGGTTCTATTCTATTCTATTCAAGAATACTCGCAAACACGGATTTTGTCTCTTTAATGGGGGAGCGTTTCAACGACGACTTCACACAGACGCCTTGAGTAGATAGTTTAGATGGGCACGCACCTTCTATCTATTAGCTTATCATCTAGCTTATTTCAAATATTTCTATTATTCGCCTGTGATGATTCAGGTTGAAAATACGAAGCACAGTCGGTGCGAATCGCATATCGATTGCAGGCGACATCCAACTTTTTAAGGCAATGATACGGTGGTCCACAGCAATGTTCTGTACAAAATCAGCCATTTATTATGACCGGCTTATATACCCATGTAGTCTAGCCATGAGTTGTGACTTTTTCTGCATTAGGTTGGTGGTCGTAGTGCCATCGTTGAGTAGTTTGGTCGGGTGTGTTCGAAAAAGAGTTTGAAGGCTGCACCCAATTGCGTGCCAAACTCTGTTGTCGTTTCTTCACGTGCCAATAACTAAACGCTCTCGCTCTGGCCAATTGCACCCACCCAACATCCGGCCAGAAGCCTTCAACCCAAGGCCGTAACTGTAGAGGCATGGTTGTCACAAGTCTCGCCAAGAGCCACGTCAGAGACTCGTGCGACCTCGAAAATTCTGCATAAAAGCGGGCAGGACATCCTTAAAAGCATACAAGTTAGCTGTGTCTGCTAAATTGGACATAGGCGAAGGGCCTCCGCCATGACTGTACCTACTTCGAAGATAGCGTATGCTGCTGCTCGCAGGAATGCGGACAAAGAGAACGCGTTCATTCCGCTCTCCGAACTGGTGCCGAGAGACCGCAAGACTGGGCTTCCGAAAAATGGCCTCCCATCCGGTAGCTATTGGAGGGAAAGTCACATTCTCACCTTCCGCACGTTTTACCGACAGCATGCGCTCGAGAAAACTCCTAGTGTTGTGGGGGAAGAGCGCTGCACGGACATTAGGCGAAGTCTGAAGAACGGAGTCATTGGCTGACTGTGCGAAATCTTGGCAAAAGGCGTGTCGAAATTGCGCCAGCTCGATCAGATCCGATTACGGTCAGACACGACATACATGGGGCTTGCGACTTTCCTCACCGAGCTAATCAACCTGAACGAACAACCAGCTTCCGACAAACTGCCAGATATCCAGCGCCCGAAACGTGCAGCTGCGGCCTTATTTTCTGTGGAAGAGGATTGCAGTGAGACTGGCGATGATGTGGAGATGACCGACGTAGACAACCCGCTGGGTTCATCAGGCGTATTGTCATCCAATCTCACAGCTGAGTGGAACGAGGCAGTGGAAGTGCTCCCTAAACCGGAGAAGGTCTCAAACGCCCTGCTTCTCGAGCTTCTTCGGCTATCGATGCCGTATGGCAAGTTTTCCAACGACATGACTCTGGAGTGGACATCTGGGGGTGACACAATGCAAGTGTCATGGGGAGCGGGCAAAAATTATGTCGAGACGACAAATGATCGCAGCCTCATTCATCGACGCCAAGATGGAGAGCAATGCTTCACACGCGCTGACACTATTGTTTATATATCTATAGAGGTATGTGTGACGGCCCTGATTCACTGTAAGGTAGTGGCTAGCTAGAATCAGTCTTCCAGGCAAAGAGTAGTGTTCGATTCGACGATGGCGGTAAACCCTACAAAAATCAGGATGTATACGCGCAAGAACTCTCCCAGATTTTAGGAATGATCAACCAGCGTGGGCAATATGTGAACGACAAACATCGTTTGTGCGTACCTACTTTTTCAAGGCATTCTTTGGCTATATCACGAACTATGATAGTATTCCTCTGATCTCAGTGGCGGGGTGTTATGCATATATCTGTATTGCAACCTATAATGCGGATTACAATGAATTCCTCAAAACTGGTGACGAGACAAAATCACCATTTCTCACTATTGACGAGTATGGCGTGTTCGACCTCCGGGATCCTAGAGCTCTAAGGCGGTTTCTTTCGATCGTAATCACGCTAATTGAATTATTGACGGAAAAGAGGGCGATTGTCCCATCAGGATGAGGATAACTACCGCTTGTGCCGTTCGGACTGAGCGAAGAAGGAATATTGGAACTTGAGTTTCGTTTTAAGCTTTTAGTTATGGGGCAAAATTGCATGTTGGAGCAGCGCCGGTGACCAATAACACGAAAGGAAATTAGGCAAATGTGCCATGCCTCTACATAGAAATCTGTTTTCAGGAGCGTGCCTATTTACTACGTAGCTGGGTCTGCAAATAACGCCTACTGCGGGTACTTTGAAGACCTGGGGCGCTGACAAATTGAGCTTGGCATGCCAAGGCAACTTCCCTAACGTCCTCCACACAACCTTCTTTTTCTCATTCGAAGATGGCAGCTCTCAAGTCAAACGGCCAAACCCACTGGCCGAGCCAGTTGAAAGCCGCTCTCGAACACGCAAATGACTCTACGGTCTGCAGCCCGGAACAACTACAGGCTCTCAACATCGACCTTCGTCCACCCTCGTTGCCGACGCACTTTCCAGCCCTTCCTGACCACTGGGATAGGATCAAGAATCCACTGAACGGCGGGAAATCAGTTTTGGCTTGCCTCAAGAACAGTGTAGGGGCAGATGCCAGCACTCTTCGAAATATCATCCACCCTGTCGCAGATGCTCTTGCGGCCTCTGTGTGCGCGGATTACAGGGTCGAATAATACGCTGCAGCTTCGGTACCACTTGAATTAGATCGCAAAAAGGCGCCTTGCTAACGAAAAATAAACCAGCCACGAGATGGGTGTGAGGGTTCCTATCAAGAGCCTCCGGGTTGCGGTGAAGCTCGAGCGGCCGTTTTACGAATGGTATTCTGGACACGGGCGTATCCGCGGCGTCACCGTTAACACTCACTCCTGTCCTTCTAGCGTCACCACCCAAGAGGTCTTACACCTTCTCATAGCAGCGATGTATCAAGTCAACAACGGTAAAGATCATGTTACGGTACATGTGAACCTTGCTATGCTCTAGGGCCAAAATCGCTAACAGCTAAGTCAAAGGTCCAGGTCTTATCCATATCTGCAGACTCCTCCATGTCCCGCATCCTCACCGCCCGAATCCCAACCGCATACATTGCGTCAATGAGATGCGCTGACCGCACGCTCAAGGGCTGGGTCACTATCGAACCGACTCCGCACTTCGACGCTGCAGACATGGAAGGCCTCAGAAATCTTATTTATACTCTGGTTACATTTCTCGTGGATAAGTCAGAGAGAGCGAATACTGGGAGAAAAGGCTTGGGAGACTTGAAGCCGTGGGAAGCATGTAACATTTCGGGAGTGGTGTGAAAACCATACGATTGGGCACACTAGCTGGCCGATCGTCTTGTTCTTAGTGTCCATGAGTTTTTAGAGATGGTACCTATTCCGGCCACAACAGCGCAGGGTCCGTGAGATTCACCAAGAAAGAAGCCAATCTAATATCCTACATGCGGGGAATTCTCCGTGTCACGTGGAGCTGGTCTCGTTTGCTCCGGTGAGCGTTAAACTCCCCCAAGAACCAGCTCCGAAAAAGACTAACCTCTTCTAGATGGCCGTCTAATTTCACGGTCTTCGAGGGCTAAATTATTTCAAAATCTCGTAGTCTAGCTAATATCCCATAGCTATATCTTTCATACACCATAACCCGAAATAACAATCATTTTCCCTAGTAAGCTGGTCTACATTTCCATGGTCGTGCCATGGTGCTCTCTCGCGCTTTCAGACCCGTCCACAGAGCCTGTTTGCCCATCACATCACTGCCTTGCACGCTTTTGCTGAGCTCCTCGCTATCCTCAACTTTGTCTAAACTCGAGTTTTCCGCCACTTCCCGCCCTTCAAGTTCTTCGCGTGCTGGTTTTTCCTCCACTAACATGGCTTTAGCAATAGGAGTTCGCAACTCCCTCTGCCTATCCTCGAAAGCCGCCGCCCTTTGCTTGACCGTAGGCATCACAGGCGATCCAACCGTACTTTGCGAAGATACCGAAGCCGGCCTATCACTCTCATCATCCGTCCTCACAAACTCCGTCACGGCCGTGCCTGCCAACCTCTGCGTCTCCACTCGAACCAACCGGCCACCCCGCCAGCTCGAAGCTGCCTCGCCTACTTCACCAACACCACGAACACCACGACCACCACCGTCATCATCACAACCATCACCTATCTCTCTAACCCCCCTAAGCGTCTCAACCGACTCCCCCCTTCCACTCCTTCCCACAACCCCTAAAGTCTCTGCACTCGCTAACCCGCCCACACTCGGCGGCACACTCTCATCCGGACCCCCACCTTCTTTCCCCCAACCCGCTCAGCGCGCTCCTCCACCGCCCTCACAAGTAACCCCTCCCCACAACCGCACTCACTCCCTCCACCACCTCCGCCGGAAAAGGATTCCCATTTACCCCTGCCTCACCCTCCGGAATCGTCCACTTCTCATACAAGCGCCCGTGCGTCCGCGGCGTGAAAAAGCGCCCGTCGAGACGCAGGAAGAGCGCGCAGACGTAACAGGCCGACTTGGAAGAGCAGATGACACGGGGTCTATGCGCCACGGCCGTGGCGGCGGCGGTGGTGGTCGGGGGGTACTGCAGGATGTGGTGGAAGAGTAATTGGATTTCGGCGTGAACACACGATTCCCGAGCAGCGAGAGCGCGGACGGTTCGGTTGACTCGGAGTGGCGACAAGGACGGATTGACGGCGTAGACGGCCGTTTCGATCTTCGCGTGGTACTCGGATGGTGCATGGGGATAGAGCGTCGCGATGAGTTTCTGGATCGTGAAGTCTGGCGGTGGTGGAGGGGGCGTGGAGCGCGCGGGCGCCGGGACCGAGAGGACGTGGATGTCTCCCAGGAGAACGGGGAACTTGCGGGAGGCGGTCACAAGGAATTTGGTTGCGGAGTAGTAGCGGCCGAGCTTTGTGACGGTCTTGAGGAAGCCGGTACATTCGCTGGGGTCCATGCGGGGGACGCAGGTCAGAAGGGTCGTCAGGGTTTCTCCTGCGTGCTGAGTTTGTGGGCTTGTTTGGTGAGTTTGAGGAGAAGCTCTTTGGCCTGTGGCGATGTGCATTCGGACGCACTTTGGGATTCGACAAGGGCGAACGTTGCACTGAGGTCGCGGGCTTGGGTTTGGAGGTCCTCTAGCTTAAAACTTTCCACGGAGGCGGGTAGTAGTGCGGGAGAGAGATCGGAGAGGGTTGCCGCAAGACGCGGGACCTGTGGCAGGCGGTAGGGGGTTTTCCGCCGGTAGTCGTGGGTTTTCCGCGAAGGCTTTGCGTGGGTCGATCTTCGGCGGGGGTACAGGCGGGCGAGGTTCAGCGAGATGATGGAAGGCAGCAGGAGGGTCGCTGGGTCGTTGGATTCCGCGACTGGGATTTCTGGAAATCCGCAGTCTCAGGTTAGTTTAGTTAGTCCGTCTGCTTTGGGCTAAATCGCATAGGCAAGCTCGGCAAGCATGGGGCTAACTCGCCTCCTTTGGCAACCCTCATCATGATCTTTACGATCCTCTCCAGGCCATGCTTAACGTCCGCAATCGATCCCATATTCACGGCCATTTTAACATTGAGCCCCCTCCCACCATTACTCTCTTCGACTTAAAGCGCCGTTACCCTGGTGGGGTCATCCGTGGAAGCCGTAACAAAAGCAAGGTTTTCCGCGAGGCTTTTCTCCTGTTGGAGCGTAAGCGTCCGGCCAACCTGCAGATCCTGATTCTGCGCCGCAAACTCGTGGATATCGTTTGCCGTTGGCTGTGCGGGCGTGTCGGTGACCGTCATGAGGAGAGCGACTATCCGACGCGGTAATCCCCCGACTCCAGCCTACGGAGCCCGCAGGAACAAACCCGACCGGCCATTTCCCTCCATCCCCGCCGCCAGCCATAGTAGGTGGGAGACGGACGACTGGGACCCCCGCTGCAGATTGGGCGCGCGCGATTCGGTCGGATTTCTGACTTTGGCTGCTTTCGTGCCTACTGCCGATTTCAATGTGCTTCCAGTTTTTTTTTTTGTTTTCGCGGCATATACAGAGATCCAGCTCATTTCTATAGAGCCTCCTATGGCTTCTCGCGCCCGTCCACTACGCATAAGGCCTCCCATCCCGTCCGCAAGCCTCCCCTGGTCTCTTCCTTCCCGCCGCCTCTCCCTCCCCCCCGGCTCTCCCACTCTCTCTTGCCTCCTGACCTCTCTCCTCTCCCTCCCCCCGCCTCTCCTGCCCTCTCTCCTCTCCCGCCCTCTCTCCCTTCCCGCCTTCTCTCCCTTCCGCCGCCTCTCCCTTCCCCCTGCCCCTCCGCCCCTCTAACCCTCCCAATCTGCAGCTGGCATCCCGCCCTCTTGCTAGAACGACTTCGCAGCCATTTTTGCCTATTAGGCGTTTTAGAAGGACGACGGGAGTGTTGCGTGGTGATAGGAGCGGTGGGATACTCGTTGCAAAGTCGCTATAGGTTATATTGGGAGCAATGCGGCAAGTGCCAGCTCGAAATGAGCATCTACACGTGTGCCTCCAGGCCGGTCCTATGGATTCCGGCACGGTGACTGGAACTCTGCTGACGATTCTAACTTTCTTTTTAAGCCATATGGCTTTGGGCGCTGGTAATGCCACCGGGACTTTTGGTAAGGGTCTCGCTACTCCCCTCATCCACAAATCCAGCACCTACCGCACCGCATTGACGTATCCGTCGAACAAGGGGAAGTTCGGCGGGGCGTTGGACACGAGGATGTGGTCAGGGTAGGCCAGCGTGGAATCGAGCAAGACGCGGATGTTACTCGCTGAGAGCTAGACGCGGTATGGACTGCCGCATCCCGCATTGGGAAGGGGTCATGAGATAGACCTGGGCAGAGATAACTAATAGATAGTCAGAGGTATGACTTCACTGCCTAGCACATCACATTAAGATACTGCCAGCGGAGACGGAGCGAGGATTTACTAGGAGGTATG
>JAJDMX020000550.1:0-19615 GCA_022345685.2 Nothomitra cinnamomea | reverse complement strand
CCACCTCCAAACACGGTGAATCACATAAAGGCGTCAAACGGAATCCCTCGATTCAGATTTTACGTTCGACGCTCTAAACATGCGAGTCCATGCCCCGACGGGGTATCGCGATGGGAGTGGGCTGAGGATCGGCGTGCCGCGAGGGCATCAATCGGCGTCTCGCGAATCCGTCTGCCACTTCGCGACCTGAAGCGACGTGTTAATAAAGAATTCCTACGAAGTAGCGCATACGAAAAAGGGCCGGACTATTCGTCCGACCCTTGATCATCTGATCGTAGCTGCAGCGCTTACGGGCTGGCAGGCTTCGAGCTGTCGTTCTTGAATGCGAAGTAAGCGCCGAGGCCGGCGGCCACGATGCCGAGACCGAGAACGACGCCGCCACCGCCATGGCCGCCCGCGCCGGCATCATCCGTGCCATTGTCCTGTGCGAACGACTTCGGAGCGGTCGCGCAGCTCGACGAGCTGACCGAAAGCACTGAGGTCGGCGCCATCGTGTAGTTACAACCTGGGAACGCAACCTTGGCCTTGGCCTGGCCCCGCGTCACGACGCGATCGCCGGCATAGAGCGACTGGCCGGCGGATGCCGGAATCAGCTTGCCCTCGCGCGAAACGAACGTGCCCTCGCTGGCGGCCGTCAGCTTGCCGACCGACTGCTCAGCACCGGCAAACAGCGGTGAAGAAAGGCTCGCCATTAGGATGGCGGCGGTTACCCGCGAAAATCTCATTATCAGTCTCCTCCTGAACCGCTTGGAAGTAGGCTCACGACTTGGGATTAGCGTTAAGCCCGGATTTTGTCCACCCAAAACGTTCGCATTTGCACAAGTATCTCGAACTGATGCGGTAACACCACACCGCGCAAAAGGTTTCCCGCAACAGCGCGCGGCCACGTATGACGATTCTATCCCAAACAAAAGGTAAATAGCCTGGAACACGGGGCGAGGGCACCCTCCCGTCATGTTCCACTCGTTTCTGAGAATCCCGTTTCACGGCCAGCCGCGGTTTCCCGCGGCATTTCTGCTTCGCTGAGCCTGTCTGGCTGAAGCCGTTGCGAGCTCGAATCGAACGGATCGGTATCTCCCGGTCGCTGTCTTGGTGCCCGCGCGATATGCCGGCGATGGGCGACTCTCGCCGCTTCCGCCTGTCCGCGCCCTTTTTGCGGGCAATATCTTCGCACTTGCGGGAGGTGGCTGGATTTGCCTGCAGTTTTGGATCAAGGACGGATGCGATAGCGGAGCGTATGGCGAGTGCGTTGCGTTCGTTGACATTCACGGCTGGAGCTTCACGATGGCATTTGTTTCGGGGCGACGGGATCGAACCTGAATCATGCTGATGCAACGCAACCTTTCCAGCCTGGTCGGCAACATGCGATGGATTTCATCGTTGCGCGTGCAATTGTGCGTCGAGATTCTGCTGGGCGTGTTTCTGCCGCTCGCTGCACGATATGGACTTCATTCGAATTATGACCACCACCCATCGGCACCTGCGAGCTTCGTGCTTTCGATCTTCAGTGTCGTTAGCGCTACGCTCCTCTCGCGACGAATAGGCGGCTTTCCGGGGACGCGTACGTTCATCTACGTGTTACCGACTTTCTCAATGTCTTTTGGTCTCGCGATATTGGCAGCAGTCGTACTGCGTCTCGACTATAATCGTACTGTCCTGATCGCGAGCTTCACCTTGAGCATCGCTGCGGCCTACGCTCTTGCCTATCTCAGCGCGCGCCGGGCAGTTCGCCGTTTCCATGTCGTGCCCGGCGGCAGGACGGGTTTTCTCGAGGATATCGAGGGGGCGGAATGGCTGCCGCTGGCCAAGCCTGTCGTTCCGGTCGGCCGCGACATCATGATCGTGGCCGATCTCCATCACGATCTGGATTCTCCCTGGGAGCGGATGCTCGCTCAGGCGGCGATCAACGGCGTTCCGGTCTACCATGTGAAGCAGGTTCGGGAATTGCTTACGGGTCGCGTGCAGATTGACCATCTGTCTGAAAACAGCTTCGGCTCGCTCTTGCCCAACCTGGCCTATCGCAAGCTCAAGCGCCTGATCGATCTCGGCGCGTGTATTGTGGTGTTGCCAGCCCTCGCGATCGCGATGGCGCTGATCGCAATCGCAATCCGCTTTGATTCCCCCGGCTCCGTCTTTTTCCGTCAGCGACGCATGGGATATCGCGGCCGATCGTTCACGATGATCAAGTTCCGTACCATGAGACCCCGCGACGACGAGGGGGACCAGGATGAACGGCGGAAAAGTGCGATCACGAGAGCTGACGACGATCGCATCACCCGTATCGGCCGCTTCCTTCGGCGCACCCGCCTCGACGAATTGCCGCAGATCCTGAATATCCTGGCGGGCGACATGAGCTGGATCGGCCCCCGGCCGGAGGCAATCGACCTGTCAACCTGGTACGAGGCAGAGATACCCTTCTACTCGTATCGTCATATCGTCCGGCCCGGCATCACCGGCTGGGCGCAGGTCAATCAGGGCCACGTTGCCGATCTCGCCGAGATCAACATGAAGCTGCAATATGATTTCTTCTATGTGAAGAACTTCTCGGCCTGGCTGGACATATTGATTACGATGCGAACGGTGGTGGTGATGCTCAATGGTTTCGGCTCGAAATAGCCTGGCCATGGTTTCCGATTCTGCCGGGGTTTCAGATTCTTCGAAGAGTGGTCCGGCACCCGTAGTGGCCGCTCGTCGGATCGTTTTTGTGAACCGCTTCTATGCGCCTGACCATTCGGCGACCGCGCAGATATTGACCGACCTTGCCGAGCATCTTGCCGGACGGGGCTGGGATGTGGAGATTGTTACAAGTCGGCTGATCTACGGTACTGCCGGAACCAGTCTGCCGCCGCGGGAGCGGATCAACAACGTCAGCGTCACCCGCGTGGCGACGGTGAACGGGGCGACCCTGGGGCTGGCCGGGCGGCTACTGGCTTATCTGACTTTCTACCTCAGCGCGGGTTGGGCGCTGATTCGGTGCCTGCGCCCTGGCACGATCGTGGTCGCCAAGACCGATCCACCCCTGATTGCCCTTGTCGCCCTCGTGGCGTGCCGGTTGCGAGGTGCGAAGCTCGTCAACTGGGTACAGGACCTCTATCCGGAGATCGCCATCGAGATGGGGATGAGCGCCTTGCGCGGGCCGGTCGGTCGGGTGTTGAGCGCCCTGCGCGACGTTGCCCTGCGACGGTCCGCGCTCACCGTTGCGATCGGGCAGCGGATGGCGGACCGGATCACTCGTCACGGCGTCTCTTCCGACCGGATCGTTACCATCCCGAACTGGAGCGATGACGAGGCGATATCGCCGTCCTCGACGAACAGCCCGGCACTGCGCAAGGATTGGGGCCTGCCGGAGGATGCCTTCGTCCTTGCCTATTCCGGCAATCTTGGCCGAGCGCATGAGGCGGATACTCTGTTGGCCGCGGCGGGCCTGCTCGCACGTAGATCCGATATCTGGTTCCTATTCGTCGGTGGCGGGCATGCGCAGACCGAACTGCGCCGCAATGCAGCGGCTGCGGGGCATGAACGCTTCGTTTTTCAACCCTATCAGCCCCGGGCCCGCTTGTCCGAAAGTCTGGCGGTGGGGGATGCGCATTGGCTGTCGCTGAGGCCAGAGTTCGAGGGGCTGATCGTTCCCAGCAAGGTGTTCGGGATCGCCGCAGCGGCGCGGCCGATCGTCGCGGTGTGTGATCCCGCGGGCGAGGTACCAGCGATGATCGCGGAGACGAGGGCAGGGGTATCAGTTGTGCCCGGCAATGCCGCCGGGCTTGCGGCGGCGATCGTTGCACTTGCGGACGACAGGGCGGCGTGCCGCGCGATGGGCGATCGTGCGCGCGCCATGCTGCAGCGGCGATACCGGCGCCGCACTGCGCTGGATCAATGGGCGCTCGCGCTTGAGACTCTCGCCGTGCGGGACTAGCTGCGGCTATAGGGTACAAAAGGTTCGAACGATGTTTTCGCGTTTCAGGCAATCACGCGGCAGGCGCAACGGTCCCAGGGAATGGCGGGGACTCTCCGGCGCGCGGGCTTATGCCATCGGCGACGTTCACGGCCGGCTAGATCTGCTCGAACGAATGGTCGCAACGATTGAACGGGACCGGCGGGAAGGCCCACGGGCTCGCGACTATCTGATTCTCCTGGGTGACCTCATCGATCGTGGCCCGGATTCGCGTGGCGTTATCGAATTCCTGATGCGGTTGCCGACGGACGGGCTCCGGCCGGTGGTCCTGATGGGCAATCACGAGGAAATGATGCTCCGCGTCCTTGGCGACGAGCCGGAATCGTTGAGCCAGTGGCTGACCTATGGCGGTTATGAGTTCGCGCAGAGCTATGGCGTCGAGGTCGGCAGGCTCGCGGTTCTGGCGCCAGCCGATGCCGCCGACATGATTCGCGCGGCCATTCCACCGTCTCATTTCGCCTTCATCGAAGGGTTCGCCGACAGCTTCACCTTCGGCGACTATCTGTTCGTCCATGCCGGGCTCCGTCCCGGCAAGCGCCTGGATGATCAGGATACGCACGATCTCCGTTGGATCCGCGACGAGTTCCTCAATGACGAGAGCGATCACGGCTGCATGGTGGTCCACGGTCACACCATCTCGGCGGAGCCCGAGGAGAGGGATAACCGAATCGGGATCGATACCGGCGCCTATCAGACGGGCGTCCTGACTGCGGTGCGGATCGAGGGAACGAAGCGGCGCATGATAAGGATCGAGGAGCACGATCTATGATCCAGGTTGGTGAATGCTGTGCGGGCGCAGCATTTTTGTGCTCCTGCGGTCTGGTGCGACACGGTGTCAGCCTGTAGCAGCGGGAAGATTGGGCCCGGACAAGGGTAAGCGACGCTTCGCGGTGTCGTCGGAACATAGGCCTGTTTTCAAGGCGGGGGCATCACTGACGTGGCAAGACTGTATAACAGCCGTAGGCGCATCATGGTCACCGGAGGCGCGGGTTTCGTGGGCTCCCATCTGATCGATCGACTGCTCGAACGGGGTGACGAGGTACTGTGCGTGGACAATCTGTTCACCGGCACGAAGCGCAACATCGATCATCTCGCCGGGCATCCGCGCTTTGAATTCATGCGCCACGATGTGTGCTTCCCGCTCTATGTCGAGGTAGACGAGATCTACAATCTCGCCTGCCCGGCCTCGCCGGTCCACTACCAGCACGATCCGGTCCAGACGACTAAGACCTCCGTGCACGGCGCGATCAACATGCTCGGCTTGGCCAAGCGGCTGCGCTGCAAGATCTTCCAGGCGTCGACCAGCGAGGTCTATGGCGATCCCAGCGTTCATCCGCAGACCGAGGCCTATTGGGGCAATGTGAACCCGATCGGCATCCGCTCCTGCTACGACGAGGGCAAACGCTGCGCCGAGACCCTGTTCTTCGACTATCACCGGCAACATGGGCTTGAGATCAAGGTCGCGCGCATCTTCAACACCTATGGACCGCGCATGCACCCGGCGGACGGACGCGTCGTCTCCAATTTCGTGATGCAAGCGCTCAACGGCGAGCCGATCACGCTGTACGGCGACGGGCAGCAAACCCGGTCTTTCTGCTACGTCGACGATCTGGTGGCGGGATTCATGTCGTTCATGGACACGGCGCCCGAGGTGTCGGGGCCGATCAACCTCGGCAACCCCGTGGAATTTACCATCCGCGAACTGGCGGAACTAGTGGTCGAGATGACTGGTTCGAAGTCGGAGTTGGTGTTCCGTCCTCTGCCGCAGGACGATCCGATGCAGCGCAAGCCGGACATCGCGCGCGCCCGCGAAACCCTGGGCTGGGAGCCCTCGATTCCGCTGCGCCAGGGACTGGTCAAGACGATCGACTATTTCTCGCAGCTACAGAAGGGCTGAGGCGCAGCCGCCACCAGCATGGCAGTTCGCCGCAACAGTTTCGTCAATCTGACCGGTAATCTGGTCGGCCTGGTGCTGTTCGCAGCACTGACGCCGCTCTATTTTCACGTCATCGGCAGCGAGCGCTACGGCATCCTGGCGATCATCTGGGCGTTCCTGTCGTTTTTCGCAGCCTTCGATTTCGGGATGGGGTCTGCCCTGACCTATCGGGTCGCGAGCGAGGTGCGGGACGACGTTGCTCGTCAAGCTGACTATTTCTGGACGGCAATGTCGATCAGCCTGCCTGTCGGACTGGTCATGGGTACGCTCCTGTTCGGGCTGGTCGGCGGCGGCCTCGGGAATCTGTTTCACCTCACTGAGGCGGTGATGGCCGAGTTGCTGCATTCTGCGCCGGCCCTGCTCGGGATCGGCGCGTGCACGATATTGCTTTCGACGGCGGGGGGGCTGCTCCGCGGACGGGAATATTTCGTAACCAACGCCGTGCTCACTGCTCTGGCGCTTACCCTGTCCATTCTGTTGCCCGTGCTGACGGCATTGTTCATCTCGCCGTCGCTCGACATGTTGATCCTCGCGATGCTCACGAGCCGGGTGATCATCGTCATATCAGCGATCGTATTTGCCCAATGGGTGGTGCTTGCCGGCAATCGGCCCAGTATTTCGCTCCGATCGGCGCGATCTCTGATCGGCTACGGCGCGTGGTCGTCACTTGGCGGGGTGATCGAACTGATGATATCGTCGGCAGACCGCTTCATTCTGGGCGCGGTGGCCGGGCCGGGTGCGGTCGGCTATTATTCCGTGCCCTCAAGCGTTCTCGCCCGGGTGATGATCTTCCCGACCAGCATTGGCGCGGCTGCACTGCCGCAACTCGCGGCCCGATCGCCCGAGGAAGAGGCAATCCTGGCCCGCAAGATTGTGAAAATGGTCGGCATGCTGACCCCCTGCTTTGTGGGGGGCCTCTTCCTTGCCGAGCCCTTTCTGCGGCTGTGGATGGGGTCTGCCTTCGCAAACATCGCTACGCTGCCGATGCAGGTGCTGCTCCCGGCTTTCTGGCTCGAAGGGATGTCCGCGATCCTGTTCTATCGCCTGCTCGGTCAGGGGCGCCCCAAGACGAGCGCGGCAGTGGTGGCGGTTATCCTGCTGCCCTACTGCGCGTCGATCTATTATCTGGCGGGTATCTGGGGAGTGGTTGGCGGCGCCGTCGGGTATCTGGGACGGAACACCATGCTCGTCATCGGGCGGGCCACCGTCACGCGATCCTGGGGCATGTTGATCGGCGCGGTCGGCTCGGATTTCGTGCTCCTGCTGGTTGCCTTGAGCATTTGCCTGTTCGTCTGGCCCGCGCAGCCTCCGATCATCGTGGGTGTGCTGGTGACGGGCGCCTCCATCGCGCTCACTCTTAAGCGGCGCCCGCCGGAGTTCGACAAGATGGTGCACGATTTTGCCCGGAGCATCGGGATTAAAAGGTTCAATACCGCCGCGGGAGGCGGCTACGATGTCTGATCCTCTTTCGGTTCTGCTGGTCGGCTATGCTCATGGCGAGGGGGGGGTGACCACCCACACGCATTGGCTGGCGCACGGGCTTACTCAGCGTGGCCACAAGGTGCGGGTTCTGTCACCGGTGCCGCCCCGGGACTTGCCCGAGAGTCCCTGGCCCGATCGCGGCTATGCCGTGGATCACTATGGCGACGCCAAGGATGCCCTGCGAGGCTTCGCGGCGCTCGGCAAGGATCGGTTCGACGTTGCAGTCGTCGCTGGCACCGGCTGGAAGGCGATGGGCGGCGTTCTCGCCAATCGACGGATCAAGCGCCGGATCTTCTTCGAGGTCATGAGCGGTGATGCCATGGGCCGAATCGATCCAAGGCGTCTGGTCCATGCCGGGTTCGATGCGATCGTCAGCCTGGCGACCTCCGTTGACGAGAAGGTCTGCAGCGAATTTCATTGGCGCGGCAAGCGCACGATCATCCAGGCGCTGCCGGAGCCGCTCGAGTTGGTGGCGACCATCCCCGAGCGCGGCATCGTCGCCGCAACGGCCGGGAAGATTCGCGCGGTCTATTTCGGCCGCGTCGTGCCGCACAAGGGCGTCGGTTTCCTGGTCGAGCAATGGGCGGCCCTTTCGCCCTATCTCCAGTCGCTCGACATCTACGGCACCGGTGACGAACGCGCTGTGCTAGAGCCGCGGATCGCCGAACTCGGCTTGTCGGACCTGATCCGCTTCCACGGGCGTTATCCTGACGGCCAGGCCTATGTTGACCTGCTGCGTCAGTTCGACCTGCTGCTGCTGCCGACGGTCGGCCAGGAGGGGGGGCCACTCGTCCTGCTTGAGGCGATGGCGTGCGGCACGCCGTTTGTGGCCAACGGTGTGGGCGGCATACCCGATTTCGACAATCCGGATTGCCGGGTCAGTGTGGACATCTCCGGTTTCGTACCGGCGGTGGCCGAGATTGCCGGCGAGATAGCGGCTGGGCGGATCGACGGATCGAGGCTGCAGCGGTATTATCGGGACAATTTCTCCTACGAGGTGCTGGTCGGGAAGTGGGAAAGCTATTTCCGTTTCCTCGTGAACGGCAGGTAAGCGCACGGACGATTATTTGCTCGCAATCTTCTTGCGGTTGGAGGAGACGGCGCAATCAGCGCGGCCAGAAGGTGATCGGTATTGAAGCAGGCGGCAGTACTCGGGGCAGCGGGCTTTGTCGGCCGGCACACCGCCAGGGCGCTTGCCGGGGCGGGATATGAGGTCGTCGGGATCGGCCACGGTACCTGGCTCCGTGACGAATGGCGCGAATGGGGCCTGCGCGAATGGCACGTGGCGGATATCGGCATGGAAGCGCTACTGACCTATGCCGGTGAGCCCGAGATCCTCGTCCAATGTGCTGGCAGTGGTTCTGTTGCCTTTTCGATGACTCATCCCGCGCAGGATTTCCGGCGCAGCGTCGATTCTACCCTGGCCGCGCTCGATTTCGTCCGCCTGCACGCGCCGGACTGTCGTTTCGTCCTGCCGTCGAGCGCGGCGGTCTATGGTACGGTGCAGCACATGCCGATCGCCGTTGCCGATCCGCTTCGTCCTGAATCGCCGTATGGCGTACACAAGATGGTCGCTGAGGATCTGTGCCGCTCCTACGCGCGCACCTTTGGCGTACGCGCGGCGATCGTGCGGCTTTTCTCGGTCTATGGTATCGGCCTGCGCAAGCAGCTTCTCTGGGACAGTTGCACCAAGCTGACCCAGGGCGAGGCGCGATTTGCCGGCACCGGGGAGGAACTGCGCGACTGGCTCGATGTCGAGGATGCCGCGGCGCTGCTCCTTGCAGCTGCCGGGCGAGCGAGCGCCG
Source organism: Nothomitra cinnamomea (assembly GCA_022345685.2). Lineage (NCBI taxonomy): Eukaryota > Fungi > Ascomycota > Geoglossomycetes > Nothomitra > Nothomitra cinnamomea. The sequence goes on along the minus strand of JAJDMX020000550.1, from coordinate 10,440 downwards.
ATTGCCCTATCGTCAACGGCGGTACCGGGCGGGCAGCGAGCGTGCGCACCATCGTCGAGGGACTGAGGCATGAGCTTGGCATCGCAACGTTGCCAGTCTTCTCAGGGGAACGCCGCAATGGCGATCCGATCGGCTATGAAGCTGATATCGACGCTGCGCTCGCCTGGGGCTGGCGCCCGGAACGCTCCTTGACGGATGGGCTCGCCGCCTATGCGGCATGGTTCCTCGACGAGGCCCGTTAGGGATTGGCGTCGCCGCGGGCACCGATGATCTTCAGGCGGATCTCGTAGAAATAGAGCAGCTTCAGAAAGGCGTAGTGGAAGCCCGCTGCACCGTCGAGAAAGCCCAGCTTCAGGAAATAGGTGCCGGTGAAATACGCCGGAGCGAACCACCATCGCGCGAGGTTGCGGTATTTGGTACGCTGCCTCGGCGTCAGCGCGTTCCAGGCGGCATCGCCGCGCGCCATCAGGTCGGCGTACCGCTTCGCTTCCCAACTTGCATAGGCATTGTGTCGGGCGATGTAGTGATCTATCCCGCGATAATCGAGATGGTCGATCGGCGCCGATATTTCGCCGATCTGTCCTTCGAGCACAGGATGCTCGTGGACCTCCATGTCGAGGTTGCTCCAGCGCCGGTCGTCGATCCGCTCATAGTGGCCGGCACCTACGCGAAACAAGGCGAGCTTGCGCTGCGGCACGCCGTGCCGGAGGACCTGGCCCATGAAATGATTGCTGTAGTTCAACCAGAAGCCGACCAGCGACGCGTCCGCTGTGCCTGCCAGAACCTGACGTAGCTCCGCGACGAACTTTTCGGTAACCCGCTCATCGGCGTCCAGGAACAGCACCCAGGGCGTGGATGGCGGATGATTGGCGAGCACCCAGTTACGCTTCTTCGGGAAATCGCCCGACCAGTCGAAATCGATCCAGCGGGCGCCGTGCCGTTCCGCGATCGCGCGTGTGCTGTCGGTGCTGCGCGAATCAACCACCCAGGTCTCGGCGAAGGCCCCCAGACGCGAGAGACAGGCGTCGAGATTCTTCTCCTCGTTGCGCGTGGGCACCACCACGGTAATCGGCAGCGGGGTCATCGTTCGCCGATCTGCCGGGCAGGGTTCCCTGCGACGATCGCTCCCGCGGGCACGTCGCGCATCGTGACGGCGCGTGCGGCCACCACTGCACGGGCGCCTACGGTCACATCCGGCCCGATGAAGCAGTCGGCACAGAGCCAGGCTTCGTCGCCGACGGTGATCGTGGATCGCACGAGCGGCATCCTCGCATCGCGAAAATCATGGGTGCCGGCACACAGATGCGCGCCTTGTGAGATGGTCACGCGCTTGCCGATGCTCATGCCGGCGAGATTGTAGAGGATAGCGCCATCACCGACCGACGACCAGTCGCCGATGTCGAGTTGGGAGGGCATGAATATCCGAACCGTGAGATAGATGTGGCAATTGCTGCCGATCCTTGCGCCGAACAGCCGCAGCCATCGGGCTCGAGCGTCGAAAAAGGGACGGGGAATCGCGCGGAAGACCAGTTTGCCCACGGCCCAGGCGATCCGGGCGCGTCGCTCGCTCCGCGAATAATTGGAGATTCGGCGATTGGCCTCGATATCGAGGCCGGGAGATGTGCCGGATGCCGGCCCGGCAGAGTCGATCTCGTCGGGCATCGTCAATCGGCGACGTGATGGGGACGGGGTCCCCGGCCCGAAAGCCAGGTGAACAGGCCGATGTGCTGGTCAACGATCCGCTCCCAGGTAAAGCGCTCCTCGACCAGCCGGCGCCCCCTCTCGCCAGTTTCGGCGAGAGCAGAAGGCTGATCGAGATGATAGGCAAGGGCGACGGCAAGCGCTTGCGGCAGCGTTTCGATCCGGTACGCACCACCTGCGACAAAGCCCTCCGGGATGTTGCACGCGTGCGTCATCAGGACCGGCTTGCGGTGCGCCCATGCTTCCAGCACGGTCATCGGCATCCCTTCGCTATAGGAGGGGAGGATGAAGGCATCGCAATTGGCATACGCATCCTGTTTTGCCGATCCGAACAGGGGACCAGTGAATTCGATATTGTCGAGTTCGCGTTCCCGGGCGAGACGGACCAGATGCTGCAGATGGTCGCCATCATCCCATCCAGCAATCTGCAGGACCCAGTCGTTGCGGATAGTCGGCGATTTGGCAGCCGCGATCGCCCATGCCTGGATCAGTTCGGCGATCCCCTTTTTAGGATGGATACGGCCGAGGAACAGAAGGCGTTTGCGCGTCGCGTCGACAAGCTCGGTTGGAACATAGTCTGCTGCTGGCAGCGAGATGCCATTGGGGATGACCGCGATCGGTACGCCAAGGCCGAGGGCCTCGATCGCATCGGCTTCCGCCCAGCATAACGCACGCAGGACTGCGGCCGAGCGCAGATTGGCGTTCTCGAATGCCCATTTCGCGACGCGTTTCTTGATCTGGCTGTTTCGCTGGGCCCAGGGATCGAGCATGCCGTGCGGGGATATAACGAGTGCGCCACTATTTTTGCGGTTCCAACTGTGTGCCGCGATGGAGGTATGATTCCACAGGCCGTGCAGGTGAAGCGCGTCATAGGCGTTGGTGTTGAGTTCCCGGCTCAGGCCTGGAGCGAACCCGAAACGCTTGGGGCCGATTGACGGAAAGGCCCGAAATTGGCTGACATCCCACGCGTCGCGCGCCATGGTCAGGGCCGGGTCGGTAACGCCATAGACGGAAACGCTATGGCCACGTTCCCGCATGAGATTGGCCGGAAACCTGACCGATTCAAAAAGGCCGCCAGCTTCCGAACTCAGCGACGTGGTAAGGATGCCGAGGTTCAGCGGTGCGACGCTGGTCATTACGCGGGCATCCTGCGCATGGCGAAGCCCGTCACGGCGCGAGCCAGAAGAGATGGTTTCGCGCGGGGTGCGGCCACAGCAAAACGCGCGGCGTCTGCCATGCCGCGGCCGAATCGCTCCGGAGCACATTCGGCCACCAGTTCAACGCTTGCCTCCCGCATCGCGCTATCATCTTCCACGGCTGCGATGTCCTTCATCGCACTGGTCAGGGCTTCCGTGTCGTGCGGCGGAAAGGTGAAACCATTTACGCCATTCCGCACAAGAACGTGCGCGCACCCGCACCGATCAGAGACGATCACCGGCAAACCCGCCGCCATCGCTTCGTTCACCACGAGGCCCCATTGCTCGACCGTGCTGGCATGTACGAAACAACCCGCCGTTCCGTAGTAGGCCGGCAGTTCATCATACTGCCGGAAGCCGGGCATATGCACGTGTTGTTTCAGCCCCAGCGCCTGCCGCTGTTGTTCGAGAGGCTCACGCAATTCGCCATCACCCAGCAATATCAATGGCCAGTCGGCAGGATCGTCACCGCGCCCACTGCGGAACCGGGCGTAGGCATCGAGCATCAAGGCGAGGTTTTTCTTTGGAATGAAGCGATTCGACGCGAGGAAGTATCGGCCGCGGGCGTCCTCGGGAAGTGGAACGCCGTCATCGCCGTCGGGCATCGGCGCAGCCTTGGCAAGGGCCGCCTTTGCGCTGAAATAGTCATTGTCGACCACATTGTACCCGCGGAAAATCGCGTCGCGCGGTAGGCCCAGGGTACGAAGATATTCAGCCTGGCCGTCATTGGTGCAGAGGCCAGCGGCGAAATATTCGAATATGCGACGCTTTAGATATTCAGTGCCCCATTTGCGCTCGAAATCCCATGGATTGGTTTCCGACATTGCGATGACGGGGATGCCGCGCGCGACTGACCAGCTTGCGAGCGCGAGTGCCATATTCGAAGACCAACCGGGAACGGCGACGGCGTCGGGCCTGAACGGAGCCACCTTTGCGTCGATCGCGGCAAATATGTCGGCCGGCCGTGTGCCGTTCTTGTCTGTGCTTAGTACGACACGTGCGAGACCGGCGGGCACCTCCGGAGAATCCCACGCGTAGAGCGCACTGGTCGAGGCGCGCTCTACGGCCAGCACCTCGACCTCTCGCGCCGCCGCGTTGAGACGGGCGATGTGGTAGGGGCCGAAATTGTCGAAGGCTATCGCTACGCGAATATTACCGCTCCCTTGCGCATATGGGGCTGGTATCGCGGTTTTGTTGCAACCGCGAGGGAAACTTCACTGGGCATTGATCGTGATCAGGCCAGTTCCGTCAGGTGGCCCCGGAGCGCGGCAGCGGCGGCGGCCCACGTAAAACGCTGCCCCCGCGCCAACCCTCGCGCAACCAGTTCAGTCCGCGTGGAATCATTGGTCAATAGTTCGTCCAGGGCTTCGACATGCTGTTCCGCCCGTACCGGATCGACCAGCAATGCCGCGTCGCCCGCGACTTCCGGGATCGAGGAGGCAGCACTGGCAACCACCGCAGTACCGCAAATCATCGCTTCGATTACCGGAATGCCGAAACCTTCGTACAGCGAAGGAAACCAGACGAGTCGGGCGGCATGATAGAGCGAGCAAAGCGTATCGTCGTCGACATAGGCCGCCAGGATGATGGAGGCCCCGATTGCCCTTGCCTGCTCGATATATCCCGGCTCGCAATGTCCCGGCACCACCAGCGTCAGGTCGGGATGCATCGACAGCAGGCGTGGCCACGCCGCCAGCGCGACCTCGGCGTTCTTGCGGTAGGACAGGCCGCCCGACAACAGGATGAACGGTTTGTTGTCTACACCCAAGCGCGCCAGTCCGGCTTCACCGGCCGCGTTGGGAGGCTGGAAGAACCTTTCGGTTACACCGTTATGAACCACACGCAGGCGATCCCGCATCTCCGGATAGAAGTGTGCGATACGCTGCGCGGAGAAATGCGAGACGGTGTGGAACATGTCCACGTTGCGTTCCAGCTTGCGGTACAGAACCTGCCATTTTGCTTTCTGGCGGGCGAAGCCGGCGTTTCGGGGCAGGGCGCTCGGCTCGAAATAGGACGCGTCGTGAAGGGTGACGATGCTCTTCGCGCGCCGTGTCGGCACATAGGATTCGCTTGTGCAATAGACGATGTCGGCGTCCGGCCACCAATATTCGGCGCGGGGGCGGTCCGTCGCGATCCACATCGCCTGTTGCCAGGACGTGTCGAGCCGGAAATCCAGGTAGCGATAGTCGCTCCATGGTGTTCCCACCTTTGGAATCACATCCTGACGATCCGCTCTGTCGACCAGGAGACGAATTTCGTCCCGGCTCAGCAGGTGAAGCTGCTCGATGATATTACGGACTACCCGGCCGGCTCCGGTCGCATTGTGGATCCGGCGTAAGTGCACATAGGCGAGCAGCTTCATCGCGGCGTGGCTAGCCAATTCTCCAGCCTGATGCCTGCTATCTCATCGAGCGTCGCGGGCGTCAGGGAGCCGCTGTCGGTCAGGCGACGAAGATCGTAGCCCGCCTCGAGTAGCATGCGTGCCGGGTCGGCAGCGCCGAATCCCGCACGCTCAGTCAGGGCCGGGCAAACCTCGAAATAGATCGCTGCCGGGCGAATTCTGCTCAGGACATGGTGGGCGCCGCGCAGGACAAGCGTCTCATAGCCCTCGACATCGATCTTGAGCAGACCGACCGCGGTAATTCCCTGCTTCGCGACGAAGCTGTCCAATGTGGTCGCCGGCACCTCCGCTGTATTGCCGCCGCCATCTCGGCTGATGCTGGCCGTGCCGCGCGCGACCGGATCGTTGTCGAACATCACCGTCCCGTCCGCATCGGACACTGCATAACGATGGCAGGAGACCTTATTCGCGGCATTGCGGGCGATATTGACTTCAAGCGTCTCGAACGTGGTCGGATTGGGTTCGAATGCATGGATGGCCCGGTCCGGAAATCGGCGGGCCAGCAACAAGCTGACCAATCCGATGTTCGCGCCCACGTCGATGATTGGTCCAGCGCCGAACGGGCTCTGTTCAAAAAAACGCCGTTCCGCCAGATTGATGAATTCTGGAATGGAATGATATTCGGAAAAGTTCGCGAAATTGCCTACCTCGATACCATCGAGCAGGCGCCGGGAAGGGTTTCCACCGGTGCGGATCGAGCTCGCGATCCAGGCCAGATATTCGGCGACCATGGAGGGATCGCGAGCGAGGCTGACCGCGTTGCGGGCCATTTTGGAGCCGAGGCCTGCCATTTCAGGCGAAACCTTCGGACCGGATGTTATGGGCATGGTCCATTGTAAGCTCCTCCTGTGAGCGCGCCTATATTGACCGGAGTACGATCTGTCCCGTCTCAATTTCCATCAGGGCAACCGTCGGGATCGGGGTGACCGATACGGCAGTGTTTCAACCATTGCGTGAGAATTCACGCAAGGCGGCAACGAAGGTCTTCCCCCATCTGTCCTCATCATACGCTTTGAACTCGGCGCGCGCCGACCGGGCCATTGCCTCCCGCCGAGGTCGATCGCCAATGATGGCCAGCATAGCGTCGACAAGTGCGTCGACATCGGTCGGCGGTACGATGATGCCGCTTTCACCGTCCTTGAAATCGACCCCGGCTTCGCGCGTGGCCACGATCGGGAGTCCGGCCGACATCGCTTACAGCACGACACCTGCCGACCCCTCCGCCAGCGAGGGAAAGGCGAGGATATCGGCGCGCAGGAACTCATCCCGCATCCTGTCGCGACTGATATGGCCAAGCACTTCGATATTCGGGGCCTGAAGCTGCGATGTTGCCGCCGCCGTCACACCACCGGCGAAGACAAACCGGACCGATGGATCCAGGCGCGCGATCCGGGCTGCTGCAAGCGCGAGATACTGTGGTCCCTTACGGAGCTGAATCGAGCCAGCGAAAAGCACACGCTTCGGAATCGGCTTGTTGGGCTGGGAGAAAGTGAGGCTGGAGCCGTAGCGGACGAGTCGGCACTTGGCACGAGCCGCCGGATCATAGGCCGCCACATCGTCGATCACGCTTTGAGATGGGCAGAACAGGCCATCCGACCGAGCGATCATCGCCATGCTCACTGAATCGAGGATCGCGGCCGCTTCGGGCGAATATGGGGTTTCGCACCATTCGGGAAACTTCGCCGATTCCCGGTTCACGACACGATGGGCCGACGGCATGATGAACACGTCGGAGACGAACCGCGCGCCACAAGCCACGAGTTCCCCGATCTGGTCGCCACCCGCAAAATACTGGGAATAAACCACGTCGGCCTCGCGCAGGTCGCGCGCACGGAATTTCCAGCGCTCGGGCTGATTCGGCGCTCGCCTCTTGGCGATCAGAGCAGCGGGGCTGAGTCGTTGCAGCATCGATCCGGGCAGGTCCGGGACGACGCGGCGCAGGAGAGAGCGTGCTTTCGGATTAAGGCCTGCCGCTACGGCGAGAAGCCGATGCTCGAACGAGTCATCAGATACCGCGAAGTCGGTATAGAGCCGCTGCAGCGCGCCAGCCTTGTGGAGAAAACGCGCAAGAGCGTAGCCGTGTCGGGCACCTGGCTGAATCAGTAGCGTTCGCACCGGAAGTCAGTTCCCGGCGCGACCGCTGCTGATTCCGTTCCGGGCAAGGTCGCCGGACTTCACGTACTGCGCTGAAGCTGTAGTGCGAGTTGCAGGCGCCTGTTTTCCTCCGGCGTGATCCGGGCATAGCGGAACGGCAACCAGATCACGAGGAACAGAAAAGGGAGAGTTGCTGCGAACTCGGCGAAGGAATGGGTGATGGCGTGCAAGCCGGTGCTGAGCATCGAAACATATAGATACTGACCGCGCAGACCGCCAGCCAACGCCAGGTTCAGTGTCCATCCGTAGAAGAATCCAAGTATGATGAAGCAGAAGACGCCGAAATACCAGAAAGCGAGGAATGTGTCCGAAAACCCGGTGCGCGTGGCGCCGTTGGCAAAATACCGGTTACGCATTGGATTGTCATCGGCGGTGCTCATCATCAGCGAGTTTTTAGCGTCGCGTCCGAAAATGAAGGCGGGAAAATAACGACCCACCATGCCGTTCGAGATCGCAGCGAAAGGATAATATTCGCCGAGCTCGGTCGCGATCGCGATGTCGGTGACTGCGCCATTTACCTCGGGAGCCTTTTCGGTACTCTTGTTGTTCTCGCCCGTCGACTGGGCGATCAGCTCGGACGAGGTGAGAGCGCCAACCAATGAAGAATCGTTGTTTTTCACATAGCCACGAATCTCGCCGGCGTTGTTTACGATGAACGCGCCTATCAAACACCCAGCGAGCAGGAGGATGCGTGGAGGGACGATCTTGCGTACCAGGAACAGGCTCCCGAAGATGATGATCAGGAACTCGAAGATGAACTCGCGCTTCACCGCGATGAAGAGGACCGGGGCAAAAACGGCGGTGGCGATGCAGAACAGGATGAGGGCGAACCTGTTCTTCGTGCGCAGATAGATCAGGAATGTCAGGGCAGCCCCGAAGACGAGGCATTGTGCCAGCGTGGCGTAAACGATGATGATGCCGGTCCAACCTCCTTCATAGGTCGTCGTTTCCGCCATCCGTGACATCATGATATAGGCGACGGCGCCAACTGCGATCAGGACGATGCAGGCCTGCGCCATCCGTTTCTCGCTGTACATGGTCGCGATTTCGGCGGTCTTCGAGTTGAGGGTTTGGACGCCCATGCCCCTTCCCGCGATATAGCCGCAGACAAGGAAGATGATGCACAGGATCACGTAGTTCCAGGTCAGCGTTGGATCGAATCCGCCGGCCAACCCCAGGCGTTCAACCGCCCAGGCCTGGGGCAGGAACCATACGGCGAGGAACATTCCCACCACATAGGGATATTCGAAAACGCCGCGCGGCCGGATAAAGGGCACGACGCCGAGGGCGAAGATGAGCCCCGACAGGATGATCAAGGAGACGCTCACAGGGCCCTCGACACGGTTGCCACGGGTCTATTGCCGCGAGAGGAAGGCGAGTTCGCCTTCGGCAAGATCGGCTCGGACCGCAATGAAGTTCGCCTGAATGAAATTGTCCAGAGCCGGAGCATACGCAAAATACTCGATTCTGTCACGCAGCAGGCGGCCGATCCGCATCTGCGGCGTCAACGCGGCGAAGAAATCCCGAAGGAAGGTCCGCGAGTAGATCGACATGTAATTATATTCGAACTGAATCACGTCGATGTCGCCTGACGCGATCAGGCTCCGAAAGCCTTCGATCACCTTCAGGTCATGGCCTTCGGTGTCTACCTTGAGGAATCGGATGTGGGTGATGCCGAGTTCCGCGCAGATATCCGCGCCGGTCCGGCGCTGCACTTCGACGACCTGACCCGCCATCTCCAGATCCTTGCCGATCGTTTCGATCGACGAGAAATGCGAATTGCCCGGCGTGTAGTTGATCTCGACCGTGCCGGCCTCATTGGACAGGGCATAGGGCAGGATCTCCGCATCCTTGCCCGCGACATTGGCGGCGAGTTGCTCGCGGACTGGTGGTACGGGTTCGAAGGCGACCAGCCTTGCGTCGGGCGCATGATCAAGCACGAGCCGGCTCCAGTCGCCGACATTCGCGCCCACATCGAGGAACACCGAGTCCTTCTTCGGCGCGCGCCTGGCGATCGTTTCGACCAGCCAGCGCTCGCCGTTGATATCGATGTCGGTCTCGGCGTTGCTCCACGCCATCACATAGCGTCGGCAGAAGGTATAGAGAGGACGGCTAAGCGGCGCCCGGGTTGCCGCATGCCAGGACATCAGCCGCCGGATCTGTTTGGCGATCACGCAGTATTTCCTAACCGATCCAGGGCGCTATCGACGCCACGCGGTCGTCCCAGCTTTCGAGGTGCGGACGTCTTCCTCCCTCGGCGGCCGTCTTAGCAGAGCGGATCGATCGATCAAGCGACTCACCCGGCGCAATGACAAAAACGCCGTCCTGCCGGGCGATCTGGTCGCAGGCATCGGTTGCGATGATCGGCTGGCCGATCGCCAGATGATCCCATAGCCGCATCGGCGAGCAGAAATGGTTGAACTGCGTCCGCGCATACGGGATCACTGCGATGTCGATTCCAGCCATCCAGGCGTGGATTTCGCCGTGCGGCCGGGGGCCAAGCCAGTGCACCTTCCGATTGGCGCGCAGCCGTGCGATCGATCCGTCCGGGTCAGGGCAGTCCTGCAGGGGGCCGACCAGGGCCAGTGATCCGACCTCTTCGGAACCGGCGAGGCGATCCAGAAAGTGGAAGTCGATCCGGTCGTTGAAGACGCCGACCGTGCCGAAGACCGGCCCGGGCAATGCGGCAAGCTCAGAGGGCTTGGCGGAGCTGCCGGCAAATCGCGGTTCGGAGGCGTTGGGCGCAACGATGCAGGTGGCTGGATCAAGGCCATATTCCCTGATTGCCCGGTCACGCAATGCGGCGCTTACGAATATCGAAAGCGTGGCGCCCCGGCAGAGTTCCGCCTCCTGAGCAATCGCGGCTGCACCACCCCAGCCCGTATAGCTGCGATAGTCGTCGGAGCAGTAATAGACGATCCGGGCTTTGCCGCGCAGCCGTCTGGCGAGTGGCAGATAGTGGAACGAGGTAAAGATCGCCGTGTCGAT
>JAJDMX020000549.1:0-19643 GCA_022345685.2 Nothomitra cinnamomea | reverse complement strand
GACCTCAGCCAGTCACACCACTGCCAAGAAGTCTAGCCAGGAGGCAACCAGCCAACAGGAACCACCACGACCTACAGACGGAGAACTGTTGGCCATAGGCAAAGAACCAAAAGAGCTGAGAAACACTTAGCAGCTAAAGAATACATCAGCTGGATGTAGTGGGCAGCTCGGGTATGGATGAAGAATTATGAGTCATGATAACTCAGGTTTCATTATTAGACTCGACGTGAGTCAAGTATGAGTCACGCCAAGGAAAGAACACTCTAAGTGGTACGAGTCGCCCGTTGACAGGTAGACAAGAGATCAGTAAAGAGGCAGCTATAAATATAGCGTTGAAGTCTCAGGGAAAGCGTCTTTCCTTTCCTCTTCACTGAAAGTCTTGTTAGTTTAGTAATATAAGCTTCGTACCAAGAATTATCGCCTAAGATATCTTTTGATATAGTTGCAGCAGGGTCATTTTGCTATCCCAGTATACGAGACTAATATACTTGTCTCACAGTTGCCCAAAGAATGCCACGCCGTATACCTAAACACCAAGATAAACTAGAAGACAAGACCTCATCAGAGTCAGATAGTCACATAATATAATCAAATAAGAACTTATTTCAGTGAAAGTAAAACTACTACTAGAAATAATCACAGCAGGAATAAGCTACTTTATCAAAGTCTCCTGAAATAAAATAAGTTAAACCAGTAAGAAAAAAATAGAGAAAGAAGATCTACTATAACAGACAACTGCACAGCAAGCTTCTTCACTATTAAGTTCTTCATCATAATAGTAGGAGAAACTTCATGACCCCATTCAATAGAATAAGTAACTTTAAGCAAAGTAGTTTTGACAATCAGCTCTTTTTTTACAATAGCAAAAAAAACTGTAGGCATAAGCTTTATTTTAGGGACAGGAATAATCAGGCAATAATGACAAGAAGTCATAGAAGGTAGTACAATATTCTGAACCACCAGCAATATAGGGGGAAGCATCTCATCATGCCTTTGCTTTGTCTAAAGCTAATTTCAGGTAAGGAATACTGTAGTAATAGACTAGAGAGTCATCAGAAAATTGCAAAAAATAAGAACAGAAAGAAGATAACTTATTTAACTATACTGAGACTTTACTTAGTGATAATAAGCACAAAGCTTGTCAAAATCATGTACTCAGCAGATGCAACCTCTAGTTTAATAGTCAGTATAACACAAGTTCAAGAGCAAGGATATACTAACTTGCTAGATTGCATTTGCATGGACATGCTATAGTTACTAGCACTACTGGGGCTTAGAGTGGGGAATATGTAGTTGGTAGTAAGCAACTAGCATTAATTCCCCATCTTTCAGAATAATCACTAGATACTAATCATAAACTTAAGACTATAGAGCATTGGTTAAATATCTTAAAGAATGAGCATAAGCATGAGAAAAGAATAGTAAGAGTAGCAGTAAAAATGGCAAGATGATGAGAATAGAAGAAAGAGAGGCCAAAGAAGAACTAAAGGTAGAGAGAACTCCCTTGACAGAAGTAAAGTGAAGAATAAACAGGCCAGAACTGATACTGACAGAGGCAAAGCCTACAGATTGACACATTAATAAGATAGTAAAGTAGAGTCAAAGAATTAAGAGAAGTTGAGGAACAGATTAAACCCAAGTAAGAAAGTACCCATATGTGGGAAAGGTAAAGTTGCAAGACCTTCTCTACCAATTGAGACTGCAGAGATAACAATATCCAAAGAAAATAGCTTACTTCTTGTAGTTGTCAAGCTGGAACTCTATTAGCTGGAAGCCTATACAAGTACTGCTGGTACCAAAGTAACTGCCAAACGAGTAGTATCAACTAAAGTATCAAGATTCAAAAGGTTTGCCAAGAAGAAACAGAAGAAGAAAGCGACTGAAAGATTATTTAAATTCAAAATGAATAAAAAGTTCTCTATAAAACAGTTAGCAGTAAATATGTTGTAAAAGAATTGCTAAGAAATGCTTAATATATATTTTAGACTATGGTTATCGCTAGCCTCTATATACTATATGTGGCAATTCTAATTATGTGGCCTCACTATTATGTTGAGTGAGTTCGCCACTACATTGCTACTATAACTCAGAGGCTGAGATGATAAGAAATTGCCACCCTAACAATTCCAACAAAATAAACAAGTAAGAGAGAAAGTGAAAAATACAGTAGACTTACCTTAATCCCTATCTAATAGTAAAGAATCAAGAAAACTCTCAATACTTACAATAGAAGATCACAATGCAGAATACAAATTAGCAGACACTTTATACCCATATAGCAAAGAAGAACTAGAAAGAGCTAGTGCAAGCATAGTACTAGAGTTTATTGTTAGTAAGTAGAGAGGTTAAAGAAGAAGCGATGAAGTATATTGTAAAAAAGGTATAAAAGCCACTAACATAGCAACTATGTTAAACTAATTTTATCAACTATAATGGACATGAATTATCAACAGTAACACTAACTATAAGAATATGAATGAGAAACTGCAGACACAGTGTCTACAGCTATTAGAAAAGATTCTAATAGTATTTAGCGTACATAAAAAATGAGAACCAAAAAAGTTGAAGTTAACTTATTATCAAGAGTATAACTGGCCAAACTCAGGGGTAAGCAGAAAGGTTAAGAACTATTACTACTACTAACAACAAAGGATAAAGAACATTACTACTATATCTTAAAGTATAAGGGGTATAGAAGAAAGCCATATCTATTATTAATGGTACTGCCAGTACAGAAAATAAACTGTCACAAACATCTTGAACCTCATTAAGTATACCATGGATAGAGAAATAGTATTAATATCATTAAACTAGATTGTAAACCTATAGGGTTAAGAATGATATACATAGCTTAACAAGAATAAACCGAATACGAGGATAGATGGTACTTGCTGTGGGTAAGTAAAAGCCAAAGCAGGGTTTACACAATCAGCATTCTCAGTGCTGAGAGCACAACTTGCGGCAAGCTAATAAATTACCCACATCTTAATTAAGGTAATAACCTTAGCCAGTTATATAACTGTCAAGTGGTCTAGCCAGGAAGTAATCGGCCAAACAGAATTATCATAACCTATAGACACAGAACTATTAGCTATAGAAGCAAAACTAGGAGAGCTGAAGGACATTTGGTAGCTGAAAGATATGTCAGTTAAATGTAGTGGGCAGCTCGAGTATGGACAGAGAGTTATGAGTCGTGATGACTTAGGTTTCATTATGGAACTTAATGTGAGTCAAGTGTAAGTCATGCCAAGAAAAGAACATATCAAATAATATGAGTTGCTCATTGGTAGATAGTCAAGAGGTTAGTGAAGAGGCAGCTATAAATACAATATTAGGATCCCAAGGAAAACATCTTTCTTTCTCTCTTTACTGAATATCTTGTTAGTTTAGCAATAGAAGCTTTATACTAAGAATCATCACCTAAAAATATCTTTTGATATAGTTGCAGTAGGACTGTTTCGCTATCTCAGTATACAGGACCAATATAACTATTCCACAGTTATCCTAAGAATGCCTTGCTATAAACCTGAACACCCAGATAAACTAGAAGACAAGACCTTATCAGAGTCAAATTGTCACATAGATTTAGAAAGATGAAAAACAGAGAGAGAACTTCCTTAAACTAGTTTGGCCAAAACTACTATAAGAACCTCAATCTGGTAAACAAGAACTATTGCTAGAACTACTTAAAGTAAGGAAGGTACTGATAATAACTATAGTCATTACCAGCAAAGTAATTGACAGCAACAAAATAACTTAAAAAAGATTAAGAAGAAGAGAAAACTGTAGGGAGACTAATGCATTAAAAGTACAAACCATATAGTAAAGAACCATAGCTATTGACCAGATTGGGAAATCAAGTATAAATTTTACAAGGACTGGTTATTAATTACTACCAAGAGCAGTACTAAGTGAAGTATATTATAAGAAATAACTAAGTTATAGGAAACTGTGGCCTGGAAGAAGGGAGGGCTTTCTGTCATAGTTGTTAAAGCAGCTTTACCGCTTTTGGCAGTAGGGCCAACTACAGCTCCAGACTGGTAGTTGTCTATCACAATTGCTGGTCATGAAAATAACAACAAACAAGCTAGCAATTGCTGCCAAAGATACTTAAAATCCTCTTGAGGTTCAACTTATGAACCTTATCAATCAAAAACCTTTTGTATATAGTACTATATTTACTATCAAGAACTCTATCATCTAATTGCAATTACTCTCTATCGTATATACTACTAATGGTTAAACTTAGTCTCCTAATGTATATTGGCAGTTAATTGAATTACTTAGTAACTTAATTTCCCCCTTACTAGTACTTATAATCAAGCTGCCAAAGGAATTCTAGTACTTGCAGCCACTGTTATATATACTCACCATTACAGCAAGATTCTCAAGAGTTACTACATCCTTATTAGGACTGCTTATAAGTAAAAAGAATAAGAGAAAGGCTAAGTTATTCATATTAACTGATGATACTTAAATAGCATTTTGAAATTTAAAGAATACCTTTACTAAGGCTCTAATCTTCTAGTACTTTGATCTAGAAAAACCTTTAAGAATTAAAATAGATGCTTTAGACTTTACAATTGCAAGAATCATTAACCAATTTAATAATCTAATGTTAATCTAAAAGAATAATACATATTGGTATTCTATTATCTTCTAGTTATGAAAAATGACTTTAGCAGAGAGAAACTACAAAATACATAACCAAAAACTACTAATGATTACCAAGCTATTGTAACATGCCTTACTACTGGCATTATAATATTTCTAGCTAGCTAAAATAGTCAGAGTAATATTTTTATATAATTAAGTATATTAATACTTTCAATTAACTGAGATAGCAAACTACTACTTCAGCTAGTATAGTAAACAGAGTTCTTGATAAACCTCCAAATTTGCTGATATAGTTATAGATCAGTTGTGTATAGGTAGTCTCTTATTTGTATATAATTAAGAAGTAAGTGATTAATTCATTCATTTTACTCCTTATCTAGCTTATTTATATCTATAAGTAATCTTCTAACTAAGATCATTCTGAATTACAATACAAATATTTTGAGTATTAGTGATACTATTTAGAGAGTAATAGTTGATCTATAGTTATAACATCAAATCATTCAAATCTACACTACTTTATAACTATGAAGAAGCTAACTTAAAAGTAAACTAAATAAGCTAAACAATTATCTACCTTCAATTTTGAGATTGTATACTGCAAGAGATCAACCAACCTTATAGATAAACTCTCTAGAAAGTTAAATTATAAGTTAGAAGAATAAGCTAAGAACCTATTATTACCTATGTTATAGAAAATATAGATAAAGTTCTTTAAAGTTTTCATAAGATAACAATTACCTGAAGTGATAATAAGGCTGCTACAGATATATACATAATACTTAAAGATCAATAGCGATGTGCCAGAGGCCGACATATGTATAGTACAAGCAGAATAGCATTAGGACTTTAAGGTGATAAGAATTACCTCTAAAGATATTATGTACATATAGAGTATAGTACTTTAGTATAAAACTATTGATGAGAATTTAGAGGAGCTTCTATGGAAATATGAAATACCTTATCTAGTTAAACTTATTTTATTAGTAAAGATCAAGATGTAGCTGCAAGCTACAAAGAGATTCTTAAGGCCAAAAAGGAGCAAAATCTTTAGGCTCAAAATCTAGTATAAAGTCCCTAAAGCTGAGCTACTTCTGAGCCTCTAGTAGAATGACAGTAGTGACTCTGTCATTGACATTAGTAGTCTAAAATACCTTATACTATAGAAAATAGCTATGGAAGCAGCTTCTGCTGAAATAGCTTTTAAGAGATCCAGTGAAACACTTGTAAACAGAGTCTACTATCTTCAAGTAAAGGATGCTTTAATTATAAAAAAATAAGTGATAGTAATAAGATCCTGTCATACTACCAGTAAAATATGAGCTACGTAGAAAGAAGACAAAAAAGACCTACTCTAATTCAAGAGAATTGTCTATATCCCATAAAATAACGTATTACACTAAAAAGTTCTTAATATAAATTATAATAATTTTACTAATGACCATTTTGAAATTATTAGGATAACTAAACTTATCCAGAAAGAGTATTATTGACCAGAACTTGCTAACAAGATTAAAAAGTATATCAGTACTTATAATATATGTTAATATATAAAGTCAATATAATATTGACCTCATAGTGAGTAATAGTTACTAGAACCTTTAATAAGGCCTTGGAAAAACCTTTTTATAGATCTTATTCTAGAGTTACTACTGAGCAAGCATCGCAATGGTAACTCAATGACATATAACTTTATATTAATGATTATAAATTAATATATAAAGATGGTAAAATACTTTTCTATAAAGAATACTCTAAATGCTTAACAATTAGCTAGTATATTTTATGAAAGAATTATCAAGAACTTCAGTATATCTGTATTGATAATTATAGATAAATGTAGTATCTTTATAAGTTACTTCTAGTCAAGCCTCATATTTTATATAAAAATAAAGTATCGACTTTTTACTACATTTCACTTATAAATAAATAGGTAAATAGAATATCAGAATCAAGTCATTGAATAATATCTGCAATGCTATATAGATTATAAGCAAAAAAACTAGGTAAAATTACTACTATTAGCAGAATTCACATATAATAATAATATTCATGCTATTATAGGCCAAACTCTTTTCTTTGCACTATACAGCTTCAACCTAGAATTCAATTTAGACGTTAAGGGTAATAGTCTAAAGAGAGAGGTACCTGTGAATTATATATATACTAAACACCTTATATACATACTCTAATTGCTTGAGTTATGCCTACAAGTAGCTGCAGAGTACTAGAAGAGGTACTATAATAAGAATTATTAGCCCTAACAGTATAATGTCAATAACATAATACTATTGTCAATAAAGAATATATAACTCAATAGGTCTAACAAGAAACTGAACAATAAAATCCTTAGTCTCTTTAAGATCATCAAAATGTGAAGCAATTTAATTTATGAATTAAAACTGTTGAAACATTATAGTCGACTATATCTAATATTCTATATATTATTATTGAAATTATAATAACAGTAGCCTGACAGTATGATGCTGTCAAAAGGTTTACCAGTACTTCTAATAAATAAGAGTGACAAGTAAGTGGTTAAAGAAGTATTAAATTACTGCGACGATCTGACTCTGATAAGGTCTCGTCTCCTAGTTTGTCTTGGTGTTCAGATATACGGTGTAGCGTTCTTTGGGTGACTGTAAGACAAGTATGTTAGTCTCGTATACTGAGATAGCGAAATGGCCCTACTACAACTTATATCAAAAGATATCTTGGGCGATAATTCTTGGTACGAAGCTTATATTGCTAAACTAACAAGACTTTCAGTGAAGAGGAAAGAAAAGACGCTTTCCCTGAGATTCCAACACTATATTTATAGTTGTCTCTTCACTGATCTCTTAGCCACTTGCTAGTGGGTAACTCATACCATTTGGGGTGCTTTTTTCTCGGTGTGACTTATATCCGACTTACGCCGAGTCCACTAATAAAACCCGAGTTATCATGACTTATACTCTCCATCTATACCTGAGCTGCCCACTACACCTAGCTGATGTGTTCTTCAGCTGCCAAGTATTTCTCAGCTCTTCTTGTTTGTCATCCACAACTAACGATTCTTCGTTCGTAGGTCATAATGGTTCCTGTTAGTCGGTCACTTCCTGGCTAAGCTCCTTGGCGGTACTGTAGCTGGCTGAGGTCATTGCCTTGACAGGGGTATAGGTAATTTACTGAGCTGCCGCAGGTCGCACTCCCAGCGCTGAGAGCACTGATTGTGCGAACCCTTGTTCCGGCCCCCACATTCCCACAGCAAGTGCCGCTCATCCTCGTATCCGGTTCATCCTTACCGAGCTATCTGTGTCCCATAGGCTTGTAATCTGGTTCAATGGTTCCAGCGCTACTCCTGTGTCCATAGTATTCCTGATGAGGCTCGAGTTGTTCGTGACAATTACAGATTAAACAAGAAGGGTAAATTAAAATACCTTATTTAATAAGCAGAATACTTGTCACAAATATCTCAAGCCTTATCAGAAATGCTATGGACATAAAAGTGGCGCTGTCATCATTGAATCAGATTGCAAACCCATAGGGTTAAGGATAGCACATATAGCTTGACAAAGATGATCTGAATACAAGGATGAACGATACTTGCCATAGGTAAGTAGAGGCTAAAGCAAGAGTCTACACAATTAGCACTCTTAGCACTAAGAGCGTGACCTGCGACAATTCAATAAATCACCTATACCCCAGTCAAGGCAACAATCTCAGCCAGCCACACTAATGTCAAGCAGTCTAGCCAGGAAGTAACCAGTTAACAGGAACCACCATGACCTACGAATGCTAAGCTATTGGTCGTGAGAGAAGAATCAAGAGAGTTGAAAGATATTTAGTAGCTAAAAGATATGTCAGCTAGATATAGTGAGTAGCTTAGGCATGAATGGAGAGCTGTGAGTTACAATAACTCAAGTTTTGTCATTGGACTCGACATGAGTCAAGTGTGAGTCACGTTGAGGAAAAAACATATTAAGTGGTATAAGTTGCCCATTGGCAGAGAGCCAAGAAATTAGTGGAGAGACAGTTATAAATATAGCATTGAGATCTTAGAGAAAGTGTCTTTTCTTTCTTCTTTACTGAAAGTCTTATTTATTTAGCAATATAAACTTTGTATCAAGAATTATTGCCTGAGATATCTTTTGATATAGTTGCAGCAAGACTGTTCTGCTATTTCAGCATACAAGATCAACATATCTATCCTACTGTCACCCTAAGAATGCCTACCGTATACCTGAACACTAAGATAAATCAAAAGATGAGACCTTATTGGAGTTAGATTGTTACAATATCTCATATAGAAGAATTTCTATAAGTCAGTGTCTAATTTAGAGAATATTTAACATGTAATTCAAGAATACTACTAATGCTATTCTGAACTCATGTTACTATCTAGAGCAATTACAGAAAAAGAAAGAAGTGAACCTAAATACTTTTTCCATAATTTTTCTCCACTAAGAGATTTTACATATTTTTGATGAAATATAGTATATGTTAACTTTGTAATAATAGCAGTTTGAAGGCACTTAGCAAAAATAGAAGTCTAAAACTATAGCAGTTTTAAGTTTAACGTAACAAAGGAAAATTATAAACAAAATTACAGGAAGGCTAAAAAGGTAAAAGAAAAAGCTTAAAAACAAAAAGATTTTATTAAACTTATTACCATAAGTATAGGATTAGCAACACTACTCCTTGATAGAAATAAAGAAAACTATAATATATTAAAAAAGAAAGCTCAAGAATACTACAAATAACTATCAAACTCAAACCCCAAAAAACCTTTTCCTACTATCATTATTTCTAAGAGTATTGATTATTATAAATCTACAAAGAGCATTTACTTTACTCGGAGCAGTTACCTTGACACTAGAACTGGTGAAAGTAACTGTCAAGATAGAGGCATAAGTAATGCAAATAGAAAGTACTAAAGTGTCAAGACTAGCCCTAAAGTTAGCCCTTTTCGGATTGCTAAAACAGTGTGTACAACATCAAGCCGAATGCCAAGCACTATCGTAGCGACGTCATGAGGCTCAAGGATAAAGGTCAATAGTATATAGAAGCTTCACAATACTATGTGCGATAAACTGAATTCCAATGGCTTAAGAACGTTAATTTCTAGTATAGAACTAATCACTGCTTCTGGGAAAAGCAGTCTCATTGATTTACATATACACACCTCTTGGCACACTAACCACATGTGGTGCAATGACACACCATCGCCAAGTTGCAACCGCAGTTCTCGTCCCTTAGAGCTCCGCATTACAAAAAGTATTCTTTTTGGGCTTCTTAGCAGCTCTCTTAGTAAGAAAATAAACAAGAGAAACTTTAGAGCTAACTACATAAGCAAGAACTTTCCTCTTTGACTTCTTTTTAAAAATAGAAGTAATATTCAATTCATATCTATTATTGCTCTTATAGTAACTATTTAGCAACTTGATAGCAGATACTTTATTCTTCTTAGTATTTAATGGGTTATTTACCTTGCTACCACTATTTTCAAATTTATTTACTCGAATACCACTATGACTTACCATAATACTACAATTTTGGCACTCATATGCACCTCAATTTTAGGCTTTTACACAATGTATAACTTTGCAAAATACCCATTACTGGACTGAAATAGAGTCATTGCAATTGAATGCAAATGCGAATATCATACTTTAATATATTCTATTTAGTGTAGAAGTGCTGTCGGTGGACATATAAGTTCCTAGATATGATTTAATGGTACCTTAATACTTGCACAGTTTAGTGAAGACCTTACCTATATAGCCTGGCAGAAATCATTGGGCTTATTAGAGTAAAGCATTCAGGTGATAATGCCAAATTAAATAATAGACATTTTTGAATGTACAGAAAAGAATTATTCTAAAATCCTAAGTAATATCATTACTTTTAGTGGTTTTGCAGTAGATAGTTAGTCAAGAAGCAGAATCATGGTATTTGGGTAAGTCATAGTGGTATCTAAGTAAATAAAATCAAAAACAGTGGTAGTAAGGTAAATAACCTTAATTTAATTCAATAAAGTATTTCTCTGAAAACTTATTTCAAGAAATAAGGCCTAAAAGTACATTATAACAGATATTGATATAAATAATATTTTCATCCTTCTTGAAATCTGTATTAAAGAAGCCTAAACTAAAGTAATTGGACTTATTAGTGTCAGAAAACTGAATACGGTATTTGTTAAGAAATATAGAGAGAGAGGGAACTTCTAATCAACCAAAAGTTAAAGATAAGGGAGTCAGAAGTTATATTGGCCTTAATATTATATAGTTAGTATTACACTATAGAAGCATCAGCTATAATCTTAATTAAGAAACAGTATTCTCATAACTTAGAAAGTTAGGATCACACTATAGTAGCATCAGCTATAATCTTAACTAAGAAAAAGTATCTCCATAACTTAAAAATTTAGGATCTAAAGAAGAAAAGCAACTATAACATGAAGTCTTAGAAATGAGAACCATAGCCACAGATCAGCAATAACATACCATTACACTCTATATAGTTAATATACCAAGGAATACATAATCTTCTTCCCATTTATATATGTTGTAATAGTAAAAGCTTAAGGTATCATGAGATTAGTAATACTAATGCTTATTACTTGAGCTTAAGTATACTAGATAATTTGATTTATGAACAAGGTCTTCTTGTTGCCAAGAACTAGAATTACTTCCCAGCTGGAATTCAATGAAACAGTGTATGATTATATCTTTCAATATCTTGGACAATAAAACTTGGTTGCTAAGTAACAAACTTTCAAATAATACATTCAATAAAGAGAAGAGAAAAACACTTTCCATTACTTTTCAAATACTCTTTATAATAGCTCTTCATCAAGTTACTACTACCTGCCATTGAGTAATCATATACTACATTACAGTCACACAAAGCTGTGACTTATAACCCAAATTCCAAATAAAGAAACCTGAGTCACTATATAACCTATACCTTTCTTACCTATGTGCAATCACTACATGACTTACTGCTTCTGGCTGATATGTTACTCAGCTACTTCAGCTGGTCAGAGATCCATTAACTTGATTTCCTGAATCATTCTTAGCTAATCTCTAGCTAGAAGTCTTTATGATTTATTAGTCATTTCTCATATAGCTCTCTTGACATTATGATAGCTAGCTAAGTTTACTAAGCAAAGGCTGCCTAACCAAAATATTATTTCATATCTTTCAGTTGCTGCACACAGTGCACAGTGTGCAGGCTTGACAGCCTATACACTGTCATTATAAGTCCCATACCCTAATAAGTTCTATTACTATTTGTATTCAGTAGTTAACTTTCTTAGCTATATAACAAACTCAATAAAGCTTCATTTGTGATCTAGTCCAATAGTTTCTCTATCACTTCTGTATCTATAGTATCTTGTGGCTTAGAATCTAAGATGTCTATGACATATGTATAGAAAGCTGTTTCTAGAAGAAATAATAATTAGTTCTACAATAAAAATCAATCCTATCGTATGAAGTAATGTAAAGCCTTATATCTCTATAATCTTAACCTAAGAGCTTTATGACGTCACTATAACTACACTTAACATTTAGCTCAATATTTTTCATACTATTTTAACAATCTAAAGAATTTAATGTTAGGGCTAAACTTAATAAATAGTGTCTAGTTTTAAAAAAATTAAAATTATACTATAAGTCATTTTGAATATCTTCAAGTTCAAACTAAGTACTTTATTACTTCTTATTTTATAATACCTAGAGCCTTTACTATTATAATAATGAAGCTTCAGATATTTAAGAATAAATAGTTCTAATATACTTTATATAAGATTTAAAGATATTTAAAGTAATTTAAAATATAGTTTTAGTTATCTTAAAGCCAAGGACCAGAATTACTTTCCAATTAGTAATATGTAATAATATTATAGAAATATTCTTAAATGATAATGTCATAGATATCTTAAGCTTTAAATCATAGGATACTATAAATATAGAAGTAGTACAGAAACTATTGAATTAGATTGCAAACGAAGCTCTATTGAGCATAACATATAGCCAAGAGAGTTAGCTATCAATTATAAATAGCAACAGAACTTGCTAGAATATAAGGACTCATAGTGGCAGTATGCAGGCTATCAAGCCTACACTCTGCATACTGTATACAGCAACTGAAAATTATAAGACAATACCTCAGTTAAACAGTTTTTGCTTAATGAACTTAGTCAGCCACTATAATATCAAGAGAGTTATATAAGAGAGGACTAATGAATCATGAAGACTTCTAGTTAAGGTCTAGCTAGGAGCAATTCATGAAATCAAGCTAACAGATCCTTAACCAACTAAAGTAGCTGAGAGATATATCAGTTAAGAGTAATAAGTTATATAGCGATTATATAAAGGTAAGAAAGATATTTGTTAAGCAGTGACTTAGGTTTCCTTATTTGAAATTCAGGTTATAGATTATACCTTAGCATAACTGTAATATGGTATGTAATTACCTGATAGCAGGTGATTAGTAATTCGATAAAGAGTTGCTATAAACAGCACTTGAAGAGCAATAAAAAGTACTTTCCTTTTCTCTTCATCAAATGTATTATTTAAAAATTTGTTACTTAGCAACTAAGTTTTATTATCTAAAATATCAAAAGATATAATTATACACTGTCTTGTTGAACTTTAGCTAAGAAGTAATTCTGGTCCCTAGCAACAAGAAGACCTTATTCATAAACTAAATTACTTAGAACCCTTAAGTTCAAATAGCACATATTAGTATCACCTATCTTACGATACCTAAAACTTTTGCTACTACAGATAAAATGTAATTTACTAAATAATTAAGAATAATATTTAATAAAGTAAAAAAAAAAGATACTTTCTGTTATTTTTCAAGTACTTTTTATTAAACTCTCATTATCTATTATTAGGTAATTATATACTTTATGATCTTTATATCAAGATATAATTCACAATCCAGAATTTCAATTAAGAGAACTGAGTTATTATTTAATTTATATTCTTCTTATCTTTATACAATTATTACATAACTTATTACTTCTAATTAATATATCCTTCAACTTTATTTAGCTAGTTAAAAATTATTCAACTTTTATAGTTATTTTACTATTAACTTATTTTTAGCCTTTATAGTTTATCAATTGCTTTTTATATTAAGTCTTTAGCATTGTTATAACTAATTGAGGTTATTAAGCAAAAACTATCTTAACTTGAATGTTATCTTCTGTTTTTTTGATTACTGAATATAGTGTATAGTGTATAGACTTAATAACTTATATTTTACTACTTTGAGTACTTGTAATAGCAAAGACTTTAAATATTATAGAATAAATAATACTATTATACATTATTTAAACTTGGAAGTATTTAAGGTAACTTAACTTGTGAACATAGTTCTCTTATTACTGAGGACCAGAACCATATTCTAGTTAGGACTCAACAAAGTAGCATGCAATTATATCTTTTGATATTTTAAGTAATAAAATTAAAATTATGAAGTAACAAATTATGTTTAATAAAGAGAAAAGAAAAATACTTTCTATTACTCTTAAAGTGCTCTTTATAACTACTCTTTATTAAGTTACTTATTATTTGCTATTGAGTAATCACATGTCAAATTACAATTATACAATAATATAACTCACAAACTAAATTCTATATAAGAAAAACCTAGATTATATTATAATTTATACTTCTCTTATTTCTATATAATTACTACATAATTTAATACTTCTAACTAACATGTCTTTTAGCTTTCCTATTAGTTAGAAACCTATCAGTTTTCTTTCTTAATTATTTTTAGTTTATTTCTAACTAGAAATTCTTATGGTTAATTAATTACTCTTTATATTACTTACTTAATATTTTTGTAGCTAGCTAAGTCTATTAAATAAGAGCTACTTAACTAAGGTATTATCTTATATTTTTAATTTTCTTACACAGTATATTATATATAGGCTTAATAGTCTATGTGTAATAATTTAACTTTAATGAAGTTTTATCTCAATTTTTTTAGGTATTTAGGTATATAATGAGATATTTGTAGACAATTGTAAGATAGTTATATTAGTTCTATTTATTGAGATAATTAAACAGTTCTTGTACAACTATATCAAAAAATATTTTAGGTAATAATTCTAGATGTAAAGCTTTGATTACTAAATTAATAAAGTATTTAATAAAGAAGGAAGGAAAAATGCTTTCCCTGAGACCTTAGTATAGTATTTATAGTCGCCTTTTTATTGAACTCTTAATTACTTGTCAATAGATGACTTGTATTACTTAATGTACATATTTCTTAATGTAACTTACAATATAATTTATATTGAGTCTATTAATGAAATCTGAATCATTATGACTTATAACTCTCTATCTATATCTAAGACATTTACTATAACAAATTAATATATCCTTTAACTGCTAAATATTTTTTAACTTCTTTTATTCTTTATCTATATCTAATAGTTCAAGATTTTTATAAGTTATAAAGTTTTTATTTATTGATCATTTTCTAACTAGTCTACTTAATATCTATATAACTAGTTAAGATTGTTATCTTGACTAGAGTAGAGATAATTTATTAAATTACTATAGGTTATACTTTTAATACTAAGAATACTAATTACACAAACCTTATTTTAGTCTCTACTGGCTTTTGGTAAATACTATTTATCCTTATATTTAGTCTATCATTATTAAGTCATATATGTTATTTCTAATCCTATAAAGTTATGACCTAATTCAATAGTAATGATGTTACTACTATGCTTATAGCATTATTCTGATGAAGCTTAAGATGTTTGTAATATTATATTTTATTACCTCAAATA
Organism: Nothomitra cinnamomea; assembly: GCA_022345685.2. Lineage (NCBI taxonomy): Eukaryota > Fungi > Ascomycota > Geoglossomycetes > Nothomitra > Nothomitra cinnamomea. Next base: position 4,219 of record JAJDMX020000549.1, on the reverse strand, counting down.
TTATACTTTTAGCAAGTTCTATTGTTAGTCTTATTTAATAGTTAGTTTTTGCAACTATATATTATGCTTAATGAGATTTCATTTGTGATCTAATCCAATGATTTCTATATTACTTTTATATTCATAATATTCTATAACTTAAAGCTTAAGATATTTGTGATAGTACTATACTTTAGTAAATTTTGTTACTTCTTATATTTAATAATCAACTTTCTTAATTATATACTCTATCTAATAAGGTCTTATAATTTAATTCAATAGTTTCTATGTTACTCTCATATCTTTAATATCTTATAGCTTAGAACTTGGAATACTTATAATATATATTACTTTATTAAATTTCACTTAAAAAGTAATTTCAGTCTTCAGCCTAAAGAAAATTATAAATTAAATACAAGTTACCTTAAATATCTCTAGTTCAAGTAAAGTATACTAGTACTGTCTATCTTATAGTACTTATAGTCTTTACTATTATATTCTAATAATAGAATTAAGGATTTTTAGGACTTTAATAGTTTTAACTGGGGAATGACTCAATTCTGCTACTATTACTACTACTACTACTACTACTATTTCCCCTCTTCTATATGGAGTTAACTCCTTCCATTTTTGAATATTACCACTTAAAACACTAAGAATTTGACATGATGTAAGTATTTTAGTAATAGGGAGAGTAAGTGTTGATGGGAAGATACGATTTTCCTTTAAACTTATTAATAATAATTATATAGAGACTATTAACAAAAGTTCTATACTACCAAGGCTAACAGACAAACTTCACTAAAATTGCTGGCAAACTGCCAAAATTGCCCAGGACTGCCTGTTGCAATATAATAAGTCTCAAGGGGCAGGTAAAGCTTAGGGAGAGTTCTTTAAGACTTATATGAGAGCAATAGGTAGTTCTAGAGCTAATCTAAGTGTGAAAAATTAAAATCAAAGTATAAAAAACACATTCTATAAGCACTTTTACATGGTTTCATAAGGTTGAGTAGAGGTATCAATTATATTAATATATAGCTATAAACACAACGAAATAGATAATAAAATATACTACCCTTAAATGACTCTTTATTTCTTGGGTCTATTGTCATGATCAGTTTTTTCTTCTTTATATTCATTGCCATCTTTCAATTTAATTACTTCTTTAATATACCCTAAAATATGCTTTACTTATTGCTGTATTCTCTATTGCTTAAGATATGCCTATGCATTTTTCTACAGCTGTATTGCATCCATTTAACTTATGGGTATACTAAATTTAGTTATTCTCTTCTTTATCCTAGGCCAACAGAGCTCAAATATATTAAGGTCTAGTGAATTTTCAGGCCAAAGCAAACGTGCAACATCTATATCTATAAACACTGGTTCTTGATATTTAGAGACATGCGATAGTGCTTTATCTTCTTGCACAATTGTGCCAAGGTAATTTGTCTTGTATTTTATAGCAAAAGGAAAAAGTTTAACTATAAGAATGACTTTTTAATAGTGATACTAATCAATACTGCTTACTTTCCCAAAATATATTTTTGTATTCTTAACTGCAGTATATTTCTATATAGGTAGACGTTCATCTAACTTTCTTTTAAAATTTATACATCACATAGCTATAATCAATTCTCATTTTAAATGTACTGCAGGCTCAGTAATTGTGTTTATTGTATTCAATTCTTTCTATGTAGTATTTTTCTCTTTCTTAGTCTTAGATTTCCATATATGTATTGACTTCTTCTTATCATAGCTGAATACACTTCAAAATATAAACTCTAAAGTATCTTTTTATCTTGATCTAACACAAGTAGTAGTATACCTCTCATCTTTAGTTCTCCAAACACATATACCTCCCCTTTTATGGCTTAATACAATGCTGGTTTTATTTATTTATATAATATTTTTCTGTCATTTAAGGTCTTTGTCCTTATATTTTAGGGTGAATTGTAAGTAAGCATCTTTCATAACTTGAGTCAGATCAAGTTTATAACTAGGTTTTCATTTGCATAGGCCATATGCTCTCAAAGTGCACTAGACACTCATACTAGAGATTCCAAACTCAGTACCGATTTCCTTACATATTTTTTCTCTACTAGCTCTGTTTCTCTGCACTGTATTTAGAATTGCATTTTGCATCTCCTCTGTAATCTTCTTTGGAGTGCCAGATCTAGGTACATCAGTAATATATTTCTCTTTTAAAATAGTAGAAATAGTGGGGTCATAACTTTACTCTCTGGCTTTCTATTAAATCCTTTGAATTTGCTTTACAGAAATGCCAGTGCATTTACTAGTGTCTTTAATAGGTATTCCAGCCTCTACTGCAGAGGCTCACTGCAAAAGAATTCGGAATTTTGCTTAGGCTTTACCCCACTAAAATCTAGTTAAGGCTCTAGTTAAGCTCTCTAACCCTCACGATAATAGTTTCCGCCCTCCAATTCAAGAACCATGTTGATGTGAGGCTTAATATGCTTGATCTAAGCTTGAATTCTACTTTGTTTCAAGTTGCTCTATGCCTTTTTCCATGCTTTTATAGCATCTTTGCGTGTTTTAAGAGGGCTTTTCTTAGTAGTTATTCTTTTAAGATAGGCTTAAGCTAGCTCAATCATATTAAGGTCGAGAGAATTTCCAGGCCATAAAAGTCGCTGCATATCAAAAATCTTGTAGATTTCTGCTTAAGCTAGATGTGCATAAGTTAGAGCATTATCTTCTTGCACAATGATTCCAGGTCTTTCCTTTACACACTCTTTTACAAAAAGAATAAGCTTTTTTATGAGAATAACTCTTCTATATCGGTATCAATCAATACCTCCAGCTTTTGCATTCTACATAAATTTGCCTGTCTTTTGACTGAACTTTTATGTAGGCTTCTTACCGACAGATTGTCTTCTGATATTTATACGTCGCATTGCTGTTTGAAGTTCCTATTTAGCTTTAAGCTCTAATTCCCTTACAGCATTGATTGTATTCAACTTCACCTCTGCTGTACGGCATTCTTGTGCTGTCTCAGAGCTCTAGATGTGTATTGGACCTTTCTTATCATAAGAAAAACAATTCCAGAACATAAATTCACAAGCCTTCTTCCAGCAGGTCTTAATAACAATACTATCGTATCTTTCTTCTTTTGTTCTCCAGACCCTTATTGCACCCCATCTATGACCTAACATAATAGTTATTTCATCTAACCAGATTACATTTTTCCAATCCTCAAAGAACCAATCCTTATATCTTAAGCAAAATTGATATCTAGCTTCATGCATTGCTGCAGTTAGGCCAGGCTTCCAAGTAGGCTTCCTGTCATAAACAACTTGAGCCTCATCAGGAACGCCATAGACACGGGAGTAGCGCTGGAACCATTGGACTGGATCGCAAGCCTATGGGACACAGATAGCTTGGCAAGGATGAACCAGATACAAGGATGAGCGGCACTTGCTGTGGGAACGTGGGGGCCAGAACAAGGGTTCACGCAATCAGCGCCTTCAGCACTGGGAGCGCGACCCGTGGCAGCTCAGTAAATTACCTACACTCCTGTCAAGGCAACGACCTCAGCCAGCTACAGTACCGCCAAGGAGCTTAGCCAGGAAGCGACTAATCAACAGAAACCACCACGACCTACGAACGGAGAACCGTTGGTTATAGATAACGGACAAGGAGAGCTGAGAAATACTTGGCAGCTGAAGGACACATCAGCTAGGTGTAATAGGTAGCTCAGGTATGAATGGAGAGTATGAGTCATGATGACTTGGGTTTCATTAGTGGACTCGGTGTGAGTTGGATATGAGTCACGCCGAGGAAAAAGCACCCCAAATGATATGAGTTGCCTGTTGGCAGGTGGCCAAGAGATCAGTGAAAAGGTAGCTATAAATATAGTGTTGAAATCTCAGGGAAAGCGTCTTTCCTTTCCTCTTTACTGAAAGTCTTGTTAGTTTAGCAATATAAGCTTCATACCAAGAATTATCACCCAAGATATCTTTTGATATAAGTTGCAGTAGGACCGTTTTGCTATCCCAGTATACAAGACTAACATACTTGTCTCACGGTCACCCAAAGAACGCCACACCATATACCTGAACACCAAGACAAACTAGAAGACGAGACCTCATCGGAGTCAGATTGTCATACTTCTACTTCCACAATCCAGAAGAATGCAATACTCACAGTGCTGAAGTCTCTGACATTCCAGCGGAAAATCCTAACTCCTTTGCTGGCTTCTCTCTTCCATCTCTATCCTTGC
>JAJDMX020000548.1:0-19666 GCA_022345685.2 Nothomitra cinnamomea | reverse complement strand
TTTCGCAGCTAGTAGAACTCTTGCCCTTCCCATGACAGTAATCGGTACAAGTATTTCCAGCCTTTTTACATACACAATGATTTGACTGGTAGTTCCCTTTACATCTACACCGCAAACCGTATTCCTGTTGTATAGAGATTTGTTTGGCAATACCGGCAAGAGTGGTGGTTGTCGTAAGGTTGTTGCTAAAATTGATTTCTACTGTATCTGGTAATGAGAGAAGCTGTGACGTTGGAAACCTTTGGTCGATGATCCCATAAGGAGTCTGAATGGTGTACATATGATTTTGATGGACCTTATAGATTCTGCCGAGAACTCTCTTATCGTCTAGTGAGCCCCTAAGCTTACAAGGCACAGCAACACTAACAAGGTTTCCTTCTTTAAAAACCTTGATAGTATGAGCCTTTGCATACCGTTTAGTCATTGCGTTTCGAGCTCAATGGAGACGTTGGCGCACCTGCTCATGCATTGCCATACGTTGAGCATCCATTGGAGGTACCTCAGACGTGGGATTTGGGCTTGTTGCACCGCTGATTTCTGATAACGAAGTACTGTCTAGATGCTCTGTACTAACAATACTAGTAGGTACAGAAGGTTGTACACTGGTTTCCGTTACTGTAGAAATATATTAGCTTGGATTAAATATTTCAATAGAAAACTTACTAGCTGTTCCAAGACGAATTGCTGTTCCAACGTGAGATACTTGTGCTTGGGCTAGCTCCTGAACACTTGGGGTAAGTACAGCTTTGGACTGACTCAATTGATAGGCTTCACGCTCGAGGAACTCCTCCATATGGTCAATAAATGCATGGTCATCGATACTACTCCAGTCAATCTTGTCTTCTGAGGTTGTAACCTCATCTTCGTTAGGAAGAATAATCTCCGGCATTTGTTGAACTTGTTGGCAATGTACTTCTGAACTGGTGATAATGTCCGGTGGAGTAGGAGGATAGCCAAAGACAACCTCCCAGGGAGTTCTACCAATTGCTGAGCAAAAAGACTTGTTAATTTGCTCTGCAATGGATGGTAAAGCTCCAGCCCATTTGTTAGAGCCATGTTCCCGTCGCCAAGAGAAGAGTTTTGTTTTCACTACCGCATTCCCTTTCTCTACTAACCCTTGAGTTCGAGATGTATATGGACGGCTATGGACAAGTTTAATCCCTTGCTCTATCATAAGCATTTCGAATGCCCCTTTAAACTCTGTGCCGTTATCAGTCTATACAATCTTGGGAACCCCGAATATACCTATTCAAAAGTGAAAATTCCACGCTACACTAGCAGCATCTTTTCGCTCCAGTGGCCATAGTAAAGAAAACTTGCTGTAGTGATCTTTCGCGTGCATGATCCACTTATATTTCCTATTAGGATGATTAGACATGTCTATCAAATCAACCTGCACGCGTTCAAAATTGTGAGCAGATATCATAGGACGTAGAGAACCACGGGACCGACTGGCTGATTTTCGCTGATAGTTTTGGCAGTGTTGCAGTAATGCCTCAACTTCATCTCGAGTTATGCCATAGTAATCATGCTTGATGGCTTCCCATGTCCCGTGAATACCTACCACTATTAGTAAGGTCAAGTTTGGTTTAAGACCCTTGACGTACCGCTATGCCCTATAGCTTGATGTCTACAGGCTAATTCTGTAAACACCTCGTTCTCCAATAGAACCATTCTATCCTTAGGATAGCTGGGAGGCTCTGCTATGCAGTAAAGGTTCTGATTATCAGGATCCCATCTATACTCCTTCCTAGCCACAAATTTCCGCTTAGACTGGACTTGATTTGCAGGTCTACGGTCGGGATCGGTCAGCCAGCTGATAAAGTCTAGCTTCTTCTCTAAAGTAAAGAGATATCGATTTGGCCGCTCCTGTAAATATAAATTGAAGGCATCTTGCGCCAGTAAATTGAAGCTGGTGATAGCAGGTGTGTCGGTAGGTGGACGTGCAGCAGTCATAGTACTGGATTCTGCCATTTCGCTTGTAGAAGTGTTCTGGTAGGTGGATATGTTCTAGTTAGTAAGAGTCTTCTTGTTGATGGAGTGTTCTTACTCTAAGAGTATTCTCACTGGTAAGAGGGCTCCCACAGTAAGAGTGTTGCCACTGGTAGAAGTGTTCTTGCAAGAAGTACTTTCGTTGACAAGAGTGTCTTGCAGCAGAAGTAGGAGCAGCGGGTTTATCCTATAAAATGGTAAAGTTCAAGACTATTTTAGCTTGCATGGAGCTAATTTGCGAATGGTACAAGATTCCCGAATGACCATCTCAATGGGGAATGTCTGTCCCATTCCCGAAGTGTACATATGATTTGTGAATCAGGACCACTGCTTCGTGAATATCGCCCTACTATTCGCGAAGCGGAAAATTCCTGAATCGTATGTAACAGAGAGCTAAAGTAGAGCTTGTGCAATCGGTATTCTTAGCACTGAGAGTGTAACTCATAGCAACTCAATAAATCACCTATATCTTAGTCAAGGCAAAAACTTCAGCTAGTTACAAGAATGCTAAGCAATTTAATTAGAAAGTGATCAGCCATGTAGAGTTTCATAGACTATAGAGCTTAAAACTGTTGAACATGAATAGAGAACTGAGAGAGCTGAAAGATACTTGGTAGCTGAAAAACATATTAGCTAAATATAGAGAGTAATTTGAGGATAAGCAAAAGGATATGAGTTATAATAATTTAGGTTCTATTATTGAACTCAGTAAGAGTTGTGTTATAAGTTATACTGAGAAGTATATATATTAAGTGATATGAGTTACCTATTAGCAGATAGCCAAGAGATCAATAAAGAGTCAACTATAAATACAGTATTAGAATCTTAAAAAAAGTGTTTTTTCTTCCCTCTTTACTGAATATCATATTAGTTTAGCAATTAAGCTTTGTACTAAGAATTATTGCCCCAAAATATCTCTTGATATAGTTATAGCAGAACCGTTTTATTATCATAGTATATGGAATTAATATAATTGTTCTATTGTTACTCTACAAATGTTTCGCCATGTACTTGAACTCTTAGAGTAAACTAGAAGACAAGACTCTGTTGATGTCAGATTGTTACAGTAGGGGTTAAAGTAAAGCTTATATAATTAGTACTCTTAGTGCCAGATGTTTAACTAATAGTAACTTAATAAATTACCCATATCCTGATTAAGACAACAACCTCAGTTAGCCATATAAATGCCAAGCAACCTAATCAGGAAGTAATTGACTACTAAAAGCTTCACAGACTATAAGATCTGGAACTGTTGGATATAGATGAAAGATTAAAGGAGCTGAAAGATACTTAGTAATTGAAGGATATATTAGTTAAGTATAGTGTACAGTTTGAGTATAAGTAGAGAGTTATAAGTTATGATAACTTAGGTTCTATTATTGGACTTAATATGAGTTATGTTATAAGTTATGCCAAGAGGTATATATATTAAGTAATATAAGTTATTAATTGATAGATGGTTAAGAGATCAGTAAAAAGGTGGCTATAAATACTGTGTTAAGATTTCAGGGAAAGTATCTTTTCTTTTCTCTTTACTGAATATTTTATTAGTTTAACAATTAAGTTTTATACCAAGAATCATTATATAAAGTATTATTTGATATAGTTGTAGCAAAACTGTTTTATTATCTCAATATACTGAATCAATATAACTATTCGATAGTTACCTTATAAATCTCTTGTTACGTACCTGAATATTCAAAATAAACAAGGAAATGTGTCACAAACATCTTGAGCCTCATTAGAAACGCCATGGATATGGGAGTGGTGTTGGTACTATTGGACCAGATTGCAGACCTATAGGGTTAAAGATGACACATATGGCTTGGCAAGGATGATCTAAATACGAGGACAAATAGTACTTGCTGTAGATAGGTAGGTGCTAAAGTAGAGGTCTGTGCAATCAGTGCCCTCAGTGCTAAGAGTGCAATCCGTAGCAACTCAATAAATTACCTATACCCTGATCAAGGAAATGACTTCAGCCAGCTACACAACTGCCAAGAGAACTGGCTAAAGAGTGACTGGCTAAACAGCAACCACTACTACCTATAAATAAGGAACTGTTGACTGTGAATGAAGAACCAGGAAATCTGAAGAATACTTGGCAGCTGAAAGATATGTTAGCTAGGTGTAGTGGGTAGCTCAGATATGGATAGAAAGTTATAAGTCATGATAGCTCAGGTTTCATTATTGGACTTAGCATGAGTCAAGTATGAGTTATGCTGAGGAATGAATATATTAAGTAGTATGAGTCACCCGTTAACAGGTAGCTAAGAGATCAGTGAAGAGGTAACTATAAATATAACATTGGGATCTTAAGGAAAGTGTTTTTCCTTCCCTTTTCATTGAGTATCTTGTTAGTTTAGCAATAAAGCTTCGTACCAAGAATTATTGCTCAAGATATTCTTTGATATAGTTGCAGTAGGACTGTTTTGCTATCTTAGTATATGGAACCAATATACTTGTTCCACAGTCACCCTAAGAATATCTTACCGTGTACCTAAACATCAAGACATACTAGGAGATGAGACCTTATTGGAGTTAGATTGTTACAAAATGAGACCTTACTAGAATCAGATCATTATAGATCTTTTAAAAATAATAGCTTTTCTGCATACTATTTAGTAGTCTGTTGAGGTATAAGAATATAATGTTTTACAATTTGCTATATATCACTATTTTCAAAAGAGTCAAGTTAAAGTGTTTAAGCCATTTATATTCTCTATATATAAGTAATTAGAAGTTGTATTAGAGGATGAAAAATAGTATAAGAAAGATCTTTAGGGAATTACAGATAAATTACTTCAGGCTATTGTGATTAAGGAAAAAATAAGTCTTAATTGTTATCTTAACCCTGTAGAGAAGTTGGTAGAAGACACTTACGAGAATCTTGAAGATTACTTTATTGAAATACTAATTATAGAGCAGTATATTAAAGGAGCTGATACAGAGTCTGATGAGGAAGTAGATGACCATTCTGCCTATACCTTGTCTGAGGTTAAGGGAGTTATAGAGAGTCTTATCTATTTTGCAGAGTACCAGGTTAAGGGATTGCTGATTTTATGAGGAAACTGTATCAGGTGCAGGCTGGATTGAAGCAAAAGTACTTGCAGAAACGTCTCAATCAAAGCCAGGGTACACTTGATAATTTTTTCTGTCACTAGTTAACTACACCTGTACTTAAGAATATCTGCCGCAGAAGAATACTACCTGGCGGCCTGACCATATTCTTATATCGAGAGTCGACTGTAATGCCACGGGGCCTTCAGTTAAGCGAATGCCTAAGTGTAATATCGATAGAATAACTTCATTATATAATCATGAAATTGATTCTAAAGGAACAGGGAAAATCGCTATTTAACTTGAAAGACTCTATAAGCCTAATTCCTAAGTTTTTATATATTAAGTCGCATTATTGTTGTGTTGTGTTGGTGGTGGTGTTTTAGAGCGGTCTTGAAATGCTTTTAACTGCCAACTTTAGGTGAGTAGAGCCTAGAATTAGTGTAGCGAGCCTCGAAAGCGCATTGAAACGTAGTCAACTGTGCATTGATATGGACTCTATTTACTCAATGACACCCAATAAGAATCTAAATCTCACCATATACTCTGATAGATAGAGCCAGTAATAATAATAGTTTTTACGCACATTTAATCAAGATCTTGGTTCATGTAGAGTGCGATTAGCGTTCACCGCAGGTAATTTAACTAGGAGTTAGGCTTCGCTTAACTAACAACCTTGTGGCATTAGCACTTTCACTCGTGGCAATAGCCTGACCCATAAGCAATCGCAACCTTGCTGCGATTCTTCTAGTGATAACTGAAGATTGGGAGCATCGCCTTGTTAAAATTCTCACGAAACGCAGTGTTGCGGGATCCTTGTGACGTACCTATAATAGACAACGCGAGGCCTTTTGTTGTAGAGTATGTCACCGGGAAGTTGACAGCACCCGGGATCCTGACAGGTTTTCAATTGAGTAGTACTACGGGGTAACGGCTAGTGTACACGAGTTCATGTCGTCATGTATATCATCTTCCATGCTTGTACAGTCACATTTGGCCTCAATTGGAGGCATCGCAGCTTTTCACCGTTTGGTTGCTTGTGTGGCAGTCCCCCACGCCTATCACCCTCGACTGCATTTATGACCTCTCCAACAGGTCCAGGACCTTTATAGGAGGGTACTCTCTTTCTTTTTCCAATGCTACCTCTTGCTCTGTCACAATATGCACCTTATGCTGTTGTATTTCGGCTGGTAAAATGAAAATTTTTTGGTCTACAGAATTCATGTGCTTGCGGACTTTGCATGCCACCTGGGTAGGAGTCTCACCACCATTCTCAATCTTCTCTTTCGCCCTTTTCAAATCTTAATTTCATGGTGTCCACAAATACTGGTTGCCGTGTGCCTGTTGTCGAGGTTGAGCACCGTTTTTCCAGGTGAGCAATGTGATTCTCTGAACATCATAGAACTGCGCAGCAGCAGCAGCAGCAAACGTCTTAAATTGGCCATCTTCATAGCCCCGGAGGGTCGTGGTGGTATCCTTCCCACAATACATTGTTGCAGCGAAGTTGTGGTATCGCCTCGCAACTGTATCGTGGGGTAAGCCTTCTCGGCTGTCAGCTTCCCGGTGACATACGCTAGTCCAGGCTACTACACATTAACTACTTCTAAAGGTAGGCTGGCCATGCCACCAATCATCCTGGTAGCTGCTGGCAAGTTTAATCTTCAATGAGCCAGCTCCTCCGAAATGAGCAATGGCGATGGGCAAACGCCGGCCATACGCTGGGCTGGGGATCACATTTTTGTCCAAAACAACTCTTTTCTAGAGTCACTGATGCTCCCGCCTCTCAACTGCCTTGGCCCACTCGCAAGTCTGCCATTGTGGGTACTTCTAGGAGCAACTCTTTCCTACAGGATCAGGCCAGCTCGGCAAGTTTCTAACCGCTTTGCAGCTCGTACCGCAGCCTGGAGGAGAGAGCGGCTGAGTTCTTCCCCGCTTCCGCTCACACAGACGTACGAGCTTACCCTACAAGGTACTCCAAATCTGGCACCCGGCAGATTTCCGAACTTCTTCAACATCGGAATAAAAAGTGGAGTCGCGTTCTACGGACCTACGGTGTCCTCGGGGTAATCGATGAATTACATCTTCTAGACGCCTTCATAACGCAAGGGATCACTGGTTTCTGGTTCTTGTTCTCCGCGACGTCGCTCCTGGACATTCTTAATCCATCGGTGCCAGTGAAGTTTCTGGAGGTGCAGGCATTCGTTCTCACGAAATCTGTGGGTTTGGAGAAGGCCGAGAATGGTAACCACCGGCTGTTTGATAAGGGAGAGCTACGCTCACTAATTACCACTCGGGAAACATGCAGTAAAACTATCGTGTTTTGTCGGGATGGTCCTATAAGCGAGCGAATGAGCATACTTTAAGGGGCTGATCTTGGCACGACAGAATTGTCTCATTTAGATTGGGCCGCACATAAAAACATTTCTGAATGATCCATTTAAATGTTGGACTAGCTAAGAAATCGCTGTTCCAGTCTTTTTGGGTTTTTAATGATAGAAAAGTTAGTCGCAGGGACTGTGGTGGTCAGAACATAGCCGTGCCGTTCAATCAGATTTGCTACAATTTGAATTCTATTTTTATCCGTACAGAGTCTGGCGCCAATTTGCGGCTGAGATGAACTTCACAATTTGCCCCGCACTCGGGGGGTTATCGATCGCACTGTTGCCAGCTGAGCCGCCACTAAGACCAGATGGCGGCTGACATAGGGCAGTACGGTCTCTTTGAAGTCTTTGATGGGGGAGACCAACCTCAAGTTGACCTTGTCCTCATACATGGCCTGAACGGGCATCCTGGTGGTTCATGGAGAGCTGCGGGATCCGACATCTTCTGGCCTAAAGATCTTTTGCCTCGGTACCTCAAGAAGGAGAAAGTTAGGATTCTAACGTACGGTTATAACGCCGCCGTTGGGGATCTGCTGGGTCGTCAGTCTTCAGACAGAGTCCATCACCACGCTCAGACTCTTGTTCAGGGACTCTTTGCACGCCGATCAGTAAGACGGACCGGCGGCTTATCTCCGAACTGGCAAAGCTAATGTGTTGGCCGTAGCTCGAGGATGCGGTACAAAGGCCGATCCTATTTCTGTGTCATTGCCTAGGTGGCATCATAGCGAAAAAGGTAGTTACAGCCGGCATCGTCTCCATCTATTTAATGTGTCCGGCCCTTGAGCATCAGCCTGACTATATATCGCAACTAGGCTCTCGAATACTCTAGCGGGGTCAAGCACAAGAACACGGAACACCTTCGTTCGATTTACGTCTCCACGTTTGGCTTGATATTCCTCGGTACTCCCCACAATGGGGCTGACCGGGATAAATGGCAACACATGTTGCGGAGCATGACCTGCGCAGTACATCAGAATGAACAGTCTGAGGACGTAGAATCGCAACTTATCCATGCGCTTGACACACAGTCAGAGACGCTGCAGAATATCAACATAGCCTTTTCTAACATTATGAACCGGTTTCGCATCTTTTTCTTTTATGAGGCGCTCAAGACTCAGATGGACGATGTTTTGGACTTCGTATGTGATAACTAGAGATCCTAGGTGGTTGGAATATCGCTGACTCAGACGCACTAGATTGTTGACGAGACGTCCGCTGCCCCTACCCTTGGTGGCACAGAACGTGCGTATATTGAAGCATCTCATCTGGAGATGTGTAGGTTTGTGAGTAGCCGTTCACCTGGATACGAACTGGTAGTGGAAGCTATCAAGAGATATGCTCAAGAGGCTGTAGTAATTGTCCGGAAGAGGTGGTTGGAGGAGCAAAGCCTGCGCCAGAGTCAAAGATGGCAGGAAGCCACTGAATTGACGGATGACCTTCAATCTTCGTTGGAGAACCGCGTAGTTACAGGAATGTCTAGAGGCAGAGATGGAGAGACACTATTTAATTGTGAGAGCAGACCTAAGTTATCAAGGCTATGTAATTGATAGGGTATTTAACTGACTTTAATGCAGTATTACCGTTTGCCCAGAACGGAGGTTTCGTTGGCAGAGAGGGCGCGATTGGCAGCATAGAATCGAAACTCTCGTCTCGAGCTTGCAACCGCAGAGTGGCCTTGTACGGACTGGGGGGCATCGGGTGAGATGACTATCTTCACTCTCGCTGGTGGCATGGGAGACTGACATGTTAAATAGAAAGTCTCAAATAGCCTTGGAATATGCCTATCGCCGTAGAGATAAATCTCCGCAAACGTCTCTTTTCTGGATACGTGCTAGCAGTCGCGCCAGCTTTGAGCAATCATACGGCGACATAGCCAAAACAGTTGGTATACCTGGCATCGAGGATCCTAAAGCGGATGTTTTGGGCCTCGTGAAAGCTTGGCTCCAAAGCGGGAGCTGTGGAGACTGGCTCATGATCCTTGACAACGCAGACGATGAAGGACTATTCTTCCAAGACATACGAGACTACCCAGAACAAACCAGGGAAGGGGGACCCGGCAAGAGAACGCTTTTCGGTTACATTCCTCAGAGCTCGAAGGGCTCAGTTCTCTTTACAACTAGAAGTAAAGCTGCGGCCGTAAAGCTTACTGGTGGCGGTGCGGCTATTCTGGTAGAACCAATGAGTCTTAGCGAGTGCGAAACGCTATTGGATGTACGGCTGCATGGTGAGTCTATGGTTCTTGATGAGGCGACACAACTCTTTGAAGAGCTGGAGTTCCTTCCTCTTGCTATAAGCCAAGCCGCCGCATTTATGCGTGAAAGCTTTCTCAGCGTGTCTGAGTATCTTCAGATTTACCGCAGTAATGACCTCGAAAAGACCGAGCTTTTGAGTCACGAGTTTGGAGACCTTGCTCGAGATGCTGAGATTCCGAATGCTGTTCTATCGACATGGATGATTTCTTTCAACCAGATCAAGAGCGACCACTCTCGGGCAGCGGATATGATTTCACTTATGAGTATTTTCGACCGCCAGAATATTCCAAAAACTCTACTGCAGGAGGAAGGCGAGTCCCTTGGGAGGTTCTTGAGAGCGGTAGGGACATTGAAAGCTTTCTCTCTCATAGCCGCAAGTCCAAGCAACAGGAGCTTCGACGTTCATCGCCTAGTCCATCTGTCCACCCGGAATTGGCTGACCGTACGTGGCGAGCAAGGCAAGTGGGTCAAGCAAGCTGTAGAATTGCTGTCAGCAGTTTATCCACATGCAAAACATGAGAACAGGGACGTGTGCACAGAGTTGTTCCCTCATGCCGAGGCCGTCCTTTCTCATGATAACACGTTCCGGATGAATAATGCAGCACGCTCATCCTTACTTGATCGATTGTCAGGCCATCTCCGCGCTGGTGGGCGTTATCAAGCTGCACAAGTGAAAGCCCTCGAGGCCGTCACACTGAAAGAACAAGAGCTCGGACCGGAGCATCCAAACACGCTAACCAGCGTCAGCAACCTCGCAAGCGTGCTTCAGGATCAGGGCAAGTACGAGGCGGCGGAGGAAATGAACCGACGAGCGCTGGAGGGGAGCGAGAAGGTGCTCGGACTTAAACATCCAGACACGCTAGTCAGCGTCAGCAACCTCGCGATGGTGCTTCAGTATCAGGGCAAGTACGAGGCGGCGGAGGAAATGAACCGACAAGCGCTGGAGGGGAGGGAGAAAGTGCTCGGACCTGAGCATCCAGAAACGCTAGTCAGCGTCAACAACCTCGCGATGGTGCTTCAGGATCAGGGCAAGTACGAGGCGGCGGAGGAAATGAACCGACGGGTGCTGGAGGGGAGGGAGAAAGTGCTCGGACCTGAGCATCCAAACACGCTAACCAGCGTCAGCAACCTCGCAAGCGTGCTTCAGTGTCAGGGCAAGTACGAGGCGGCGGAGGAAATGAACCGACGGGTGCTGGAGGGGAGGGAGAAGGTGCTCGGACCTGAGCATCCAAACACGCTAGTCAGCGTCAACAACCTTGCGCTGGTGCTTCGGCATCAGGGCAAGTACGAGGCGGCAGAGGAAATGAACCGACAAGCGCTGGAAGGCAGCGAGAAGGTGCTCGGACTGGAGCATCCAGACGCGCTAGCCAGCGTCAACAACCTCGCAAGCGTGCTTCAGTATTAGGGCAAGTACAAGGCGGCGGAGGAAATGAACCGACGGGCACTGGAGGGGAGCGAGAAGGTGCTCGGACTTGAGCGTCCAAAAACGCTCGCTAGCATGTACTGCCTGGCATATCTGCTTTATAAGCTAAAGCGTTGGGATGAGGCAATTCCCCTTTACTCAAGAGCTTGTGAAGGATATGGGAAAATTCTAGGGAGCGCTCACCCGACGACGCAGGCATGCATTAGTCATTATTCTGGTCTAGTTGCAGAGATGCAGAAAGAGAACTGATTTCTTTGCGCCGGGAAAAGGCTTGTTCGTTGGTTTGTGCCCGTGATGAATAGGCGAAAACCAAAGCCCTAACCCCGCAGTCATGCGATTAGCCTTGGAGCCTCTCTTCATCTGTACTCCACACTCGTAGCAGTTCGCCGTAAATCTATTAGTAATAGTATGAATTGGAAAGGGCCCGGACACAAGACACGAGATGAGTCTATTACATTTTCGAACTAGCTCCCAAAGGTTGCCCAGCACGGAGTCCTCTGTATTAGTTATAGGCGTAAGGCAACCTCATGAAAGTCAAGGCTGCTAACTTGATTACGCATGGGACACTCTAATTATGGTCACACATTGGGGTTGGCGTGCGGGTGGACTAGTTATGGGGTCTTCCCGGGAGCGCATAAGATCTGGGTGTACACGTACCAAGAGCCATCCGTGTATTACACATCTTACGGCTGGCAAGTAAGTCGAAAGCAGGGCTAAAACGCACCTATGTGTTCTGCACGGAGTTATCTAGGACTGCAAAGTAGCCCGAACTACAAGTCCATAACAAATCAAGAAAAAATAAACCAATTAACATTAACAAAATCCGCCGGCTGCCCGCTCACAAAAGTCAAATAAACCGTATGAACCCCCGTCACCTTCGCAATATTCGCCGGAACCGTTCTCCAAGACTGCCACCCGCCCGTACTCCCGACACTAAAACTCCCCACCGTCTTCCCCGCCGGACCGTCCAGCACAACCTGCACTATCCCGCTGATCCCCGGCGCCGCGCCCGACGCCACACGCGCTGTGAACTGCGTCGCGCCCTGGGTTCCAAAGTTGACGTTGTTGTACGCAAGCCAGTCGCCGTTCGCGATCCATCCGACGTCTTGACCGCCACCGATGTCTGTGCAGGGCTCTGTCTGCGTGCCCTGCTGGCTGCTGTATCCCGAGGCCTGGATCTGCACGAACGCGCTAACAGACCCGCCTTGCCCCGGGTTACTAGGGTTACTAGGGTTCCCCGGATTCGAAGGGTTAGAAGGGATCGAAGGGGTACCGCCGCCCACGACGATGGCGAGGATGGAGGGGTTGGGGTCCCAGACTGCGCCGGACCGGTCGACACCGCCGCTGGGGGTGACGTCGTCGTAGGGGAAGGCGTAGCCTTGGCCGTTTTGGTTGACTTCGTGCACGATGCGGGAGTAGTGGTTGGTGATTGGCTCTTGGTAGTATGTCGAGAGAGGAGCGGGTTCGACGCCACCGTTCTTGAGTAAGCTGGAGCGGTTGAAGGCGGCGCTGATGCGGGCTGCGAGCGCACCTTGTCCGATGCTAGTTACGGCGAATGGGCCGGTGTTGCAGCTGAAGATGTCTTGGGAGTTGGGGCGGGGAAAGCTAGCCAGGCCAGGGAAGACGAGTTGGTTGTTGGTGACGCGGCCGGTGACGACACCCCATTGTGCTTGTGTGTCAACGGTGAGGTTGTTGTTGGCGTAGTATGAATAGACCTGGTTGACGTACGGGTCGAAGTACGTCGAGAGGAGAGCGCCGCTGGACACGAGACCGGTGTTGGGACTTAGAGCTCGTAGGTTCTTCCCGCCGGATGTCACAATCAACTTGTCCCAGCCCTTACCATCAACGGCGTTCTGCATCCGAAGCTTATTGCATATAGTGTCGAGTCCATTCGCGGGCATGCCGCCCACCACCTTCGCCTGCCCGGACGACGTAAACAGTGCCAGCGAGATGGGCAGGGATACGAAGTCGACGTAGGATATGTTCGCAAACAGCTGGTCACGGTTGAACGTGAACTCGCAGAAGCCCCAGTTGACGTTGATGTTTGGATCGGAGGGGTTGGAGACGGAAGGCTCTACTAGGGCTGGCCCTATGTTGAGCAGGAAGGTGAGTTGAGAGTCGACAGAGAACCAGATTCGTCCAGCGTAGATCCGTGGAATTGTGACGTTGGTGATAGAACCGGGAGCGCCGAGCGGGATACCGCAATCCACGGCTAGGTGACTGCCGTTCTGAGAGGGAGATACGGGGAAGTAGGGAGTTTGTCTGTCGGACTTCATAATAACCAGGGCGTCGCCATCGAGAGCTTTGCCGGTGATGTAAGCAAAGGCGTTGCCCGAGCTGGTCTTATTCTGGAGGGCAATGGTGATAGTCGGCGGTGTCATGGTGGGTTCGATCACGCGGTGGCTTTGGGTGCTTGATGCGGGTTGGCAACAGGGGAAAGTTCTATGGAAAAAAGGTAGTCGCAGTTTGCAGCGCGTTTAGTCCAGAACTTGCGGAGTAACAGCTTAGCTTATGGCCTTTATACAGCAGGAGGCCCTTCATTTCAAACTGGGCCGGACCGTCACCGGCTTGGAGGTGGGATGGATGGCTTCATAATTTCTCTCTCGCGGCTTGTGCCATTTGGGCACACTCAGCTCGACACAGCCGCATTCAAATCGCGCGACCGTATCGATTTAGGTCCCGGTGGGAGCTGATGGTGTGGTGTTTCGACAGGGAAGCCCACACCATAAGGAGCGCTGAGATCTTGGATCTTTAGGATTCGTAGACGCTGTGGGAGATTAGCTGGAGCCTGGACAAGGCAAGGCAAGGCCAAAGCGTTGTGTAGGCTATTATGACTTGCGGTCAGACCACGAAAAGTTTACCCATGGAGAACGAACCGCTGGTGACTCTTTCTTGTGTAACACACCCAGATTCTGCAAGACAGTCGATCGAATATCACAAGGTGGACGGGAATCGTGTGATACAGATAGTAGCAAGCGAGCCTGTGGTTGGTCGCTGTAACTGATGGCAAGCGAGCACGTGTTCCAACCCTATCAGCCTTCTGTATAGTAGTTCCAACCTTGAAGATAATTGGGAAAGCGCTGAGCTGAACTTGCGACGGCACGCTCCGCCCCCGGCTGACGCCTCCTCGCAGCATCCCGCCGGGCTGGGCTGAGGCTAGTTAAGAGGAAGCGCTTGAGCAGGCTGCATGTCACTGGCCTGGCAGGTTTCAGACAGGTCGGAAAGAACTAGGTATGTGACCGTTTGCAGCCTCGAGCTGACCGGAACTTTCCGCTCTGGACTTTGCCGGGATCTAGCCCTGTCAGGCCAACTGCATCGGTTGGCGACGGCCGAGCACTGCGTAGATATGGGTTTTATCGGCTTGCCGAAAGTCGGCTTGAACCGGAATAATAATCATGGGAAGCATGAGATACTGCAATGTGTGGTTTGGCTTTTCTTTCGTTGAGCTAATTTCAACTTTATTTTAACGTCATTTGGGAATGTAGGGTTAGGTTCCCCTCGAGGTTAGTCAGCTGCACTTCTACCCGTGGCATCTGTGATGAGGACATTGAACCTACATAGATATAGATACATGTTGGTTTGACGTTCTTGCGCCCTGTATCTACGAGTGTCTAGAGATGTACTCATTCAAATTTAAAACGCTCGGTCGATTTACCATTACCTTCGCCGGTAGGCGTGCTGTCGGCTAGCAGTTGAAATGATCTGGAGTCTCGGCTAGACTCTCGGTGACATCATACATGCGAATGCTGGTGTCAGTGCTTGATCAGCGCAGACGTATCGCTAAGCCGAGGCAAAGCTGGTCTGCCAAGCTTTTCTTTCACAAGAAATCTTTCAGCAGTCAGCGCATCAGGGTGCTTACCTGAGCTCGCTTGCCCGGTTCGCAGCCTTTCTGTGGCTTCGCGTATCTCCCAGGCCGGGCTCGCTTGCTTGTTCTCTAAGCAGTTTGTCATCCCGGTAGCGGGACGTCTTGCCAATCCACCGTCAGCAATTACACCCCGCATCTACATTGCATTGAAGGAAGCTTCGAGGCGCCACTCGAAAGAAATCGTCGCTCTATCTCCACGAACATAAAAAGCCTCGATCTGTCCCTGAGAACGCCACAAACAGTTTTCTCAAACCGTTATCAGCTCACAATCGCGGACTCAAAAACACCTCGACAAAATACAACTTCGAACGCAAACTCACATGAGCGGCAAACAAATCATGACCTCCATCCTCAAAAACGCCAAAGTCACCCTTCGCCCCTCCGCGGCTCGCGGCCACGCTAACCATGGCTGGCTTGATTCCTACCACTCCTTCTCCTTCGCCAATTACTACGACCCACGATTCCAATCCTTCGGCTCCCTCCGCGTCCTCAATGAAGACCGTGTCGCCCCGCAAACCGGCTTCCCGACCCACCCGCATCACGACGCCGAGATCTTCTCATACATCCTCTCTGGCGAACTGACGCACCGGGATAGCATGCACAAGGGCAGCGCCAAGGAGGGTTCCGACGACTTCTACCGTATGCATCGCGGAGACGTTCAGTTCACCACTGGCGGGAAGGGCATCGCGCATAGCGAGGAGAACGAACATGAGAAAGACTGGGTGCACTTCCTCCAGATATGGGTTCTCCCTTGGGCAAGGGGCCTCCCGCCGACGTATCACACCAAGACGTTCGATGAAGCGGAGAAGCGAAAAGGGTTCGTTACTATCATTTCCCCGTTGAAGGGGGGGCCGAAAGCGACGAGTGAGCAGGAGAAGGCTGCCGAGCCGGTTATTCCGGGAACGATTCCTATTCACTCAGACTTCGTCATGGGTGCGTCGATCATCCCGCCGGGCAGCACGTACTTGTGGAAGGTCGGCGGTGGCGATGCGGTCCAGGCGAAAGACGGGCGGAAGGTGTATGTACACCTACCGAAGACGAAGGGGGGGAAAGCCAAGATCCGGCTAGATTCTCGGGAAGATGGAATTCTGGAGGAGGGAGATGGCGCGTTTGTCTCTAATCTGACGGCTGGGGATGATCTTGCGGTCGAGTCCATCGGGGAAGGAGAGGCAGAGCTTGTTGTGCTGGATACCGTTTAAAGCTATAGCTTCTGCCTGTACTCATTTACCTTCTGTAACTACCTTGTGGTGACTCTACTTGTAGCTTAGCGTCTAGTCCAAATTGAAGATACGCGGAAGGGTCAATACCACCGTACAGACACGAGATATCCATTGCTCGTAGTTAGTCTTTGCACTCATGTATTCAGTTGTAGCCCGCGTGTATACAGGGGCTCTATACGCGTGCCTTAACGGCTTTCATGCTCACAGGAGGGCTTCGTCTAGGTTTCTCGCTAATTAGCTAGTTCGACTCTAATATTGTTGACGCTCAGAGACCCATTATTATCACTACTAGACTAGAAGAAATTGGATGTAGATAACCCGCACTTCCCAGACAAGCACTCGTTCCTGCTACACTCCACCTCCACCTCCACCATACCTCAAAGGGCCTTCCAATCACTGCATTCTCTCTATGCCTGGTCCTATTTTCTCGTCTGGGAAGGAACCCTTTCTGAGCGAGAAGGAGATGATTGACCCTTCAGAGGAAGAAGGCGCCTCCCAATCTTTTACGTGATGGATTCACACTCTTGTTCCGCGGTCGTGATCCCAGCTGTCTTTTGCAGCTCTGAACGCACTGCACAATCATACCGCATTTCAAAGCGTGCAGACCCCAAAAAACCTCGCCCCCACACCCCGTCCCAGAGCACACAATCCTAACCTGCCCCCACGTTCTTAACGTCCTCATAAGCCCATATCCCTCGTCCACAGTCGCGAGCATGGCGTCTCTCAACGGCCGTATCCCCGCCGCCGACAGCCACGACTGGGGGGGGACCGCCTTCGCCTTCTAGGTAATTTGGTGCGGCAGGGAGTTACTCTGCACTCCCCGTACGATAATATGGTCATACTGCTATATCGAGCTAGAACACACATACTAACACACTAATTATACAATCATACATATAAATGCTTTCGGACCTTTCAAGCCCGCGTCATATGCAACTGCGACGCCTAGTTGCGCGGATAGGCACCTGGTTCTGCTGTAAAGTGGCCCCTGAGTTCACGCTGCGATACCAAGGCCGCGATCACACCACCCGTCACCGCCCCTCTCTACCCCCCCACTGAATCCTCGTCGTGGAGCTGGAGCTGTGTATGACCGAGAGGATGAGCTTGGCGAGTGTTTGTGGTTGTTCGGAGCTAATACGTGTATAGACTAGGCGCATGGCCCCACTAGTAGCGCCACGTGTGCAGCATGGCTTCTTCTCTTTTTACTCTTTTCCCCTTAACGGAAGACGAGAAAGGAGCCAGGAGAGAGAAGCCAATATTTTACGGATGCGACTGGGCTGCGCCACTAGTTAACGCAATATATAGAAGGGTTATTTACTGAAGGGTGTTGCTATTGCAACAGGTAAAAACACTATTACGACAGGCCGGCCAGTTAAGCGAAGCCCGCAAGCCAGTTAAAGCAATACGACAAACAACACAGCACGAAGACAGCACCTCGGAAATAAATTTTTTCATAGCTATTCTTAAAATACAATGGCTTGAAAGTATTTCGGGAATACCTAGCGGGTTATCTGCACAGTTTGCGTCCCAGGCACCTGCATTGTTCCTTTGCGAGCACTTAGTGAGGTGAATCGCTAAAATTCAGCTGAGGGGTCGCCTATTTAGGGTACCATATATCCAATCACAACACCCCTCGCAGGCTCGTTTCCCCGAACAGTGGTGCACCTGGTAATAGCCTACTGAATCACGCCTAACATGCTTCCCCTGAACCCGAAAACAGCAGAATGTCAATTTAGATAACCTCTAGAGCTTCTAAAGGAGTCCTGACTAGATCGCAGGGCTTTGAGAGCAATCTGAAGGAAGTCAGATGGTTAGCAGCTCCCAGCGGGAGTCGCTCAACTAGATACCTGTCGCAATAGTAATTTGACCTGTCGCAATAGCAACACCCTTAAGTACTGAAATACCCTTATTTTTGATCTTATTTACCTGCGTACCCCCAAAAGTTTACCGAAATACCCCAACTCCCGCCCGTACACCATAGCAAAACTACTTTGATCCATACTATATTCTATGGGTTAACTCTATTAAGAGAATGCAGTTCTTTCATACCAGGCACTCAGAGCTGTTACGAAAATGAGAGAGCTGGTAGGGCAAGGCTGGTGCAGAGGAGCATCTGCAGCTGTAGCCTACGCGGGCAGAAGAGAGTGTATTCTCGCCTAAGATTTAGCGATTGGCCAGCCTCAAGCTCTAACTACGACTCCATTGAACCACATGGAATATGGAAGCCAAACGTGCAAGCTCTATGTGCAAAAACACAAGAGGTAGTTTTCAAGGAAATCCTCAATGGTTTTGCAATGGGATACGCCTGATATCTGGCAGCGCTGTGGCAGGGGGGAGAGGGTAATACTCGAGCGGAAATTGGGGTAGTTCGGTAAACTTTTGGGGGTACGCGAGTAAATAAGATCAAAAGTGAGGGTATTTCGGTAAATAACCCTATATAGAAACTGTGTCTGCACGCTCCAAGCCAACATGCTCCGCCTCCTAGCGGCAACTTTCTCTACACTACAGCATTCTGCCATGCGGAAAGCATGTAGCGAAAAACTACATACCTTCTGCGTCCCACCGCAGCTCAACCACGTGACTTCAGCCTCAACAGCGAACCTCTCCCCTCTTTTATTTACGGCTTTGCAGTTACATAGGAGATAGAATTGGAGCCGGTCTTGTGGAGCAGGTAAATATAATTTTCGGTTTCACAGACCTTGATGTCTAAGCGCCATGTCAATGAAGTTCGCGGAACAGGCTTCACGGTTAGGCGCAAGGCTGACAAAGCGGCCACCAGTTACCATAACAGCATAAAAGCGGGGACCTACCCCGCAGGCCTCCCTACCTCCCCAAATACACATCTGAGATGTTGAACATATCGCTGTTGAACTCGATCGAAATGACGGAATCCACGCCGTTGTATCCCCTAAACCTCTTCAATACCGATCCTCGTACTATGAATGGTTGCAGATGGGTTTGCGTAAGATCCCAACTGCTGCCTAGCCGTTTTTGTGAATGTGAGTCAGTCAGCTCATTACCCACGGTGCCGAGAGAGTGCCAGCAAGACTGCCGATGGGCAAATAATCTCACGGAAAGCAAGTGCTCGAATTGCCTCTAACTATCCGAAATGTGGCGAATGTACAGTAGGTTCAAAAGTGTCCGTACGCCTCATCGGCTGCCACGTTGTCGCCCATCTACCCACAAAAACCCCCAAAATCCCCTAGTAAATAGAATCAAAAGTTAAAGATGGCCATTACGAAGAGAAAAGAACACTCATTTGAAAAGAGGGCCGCTATTGTGGCCTGGCGTCGCGCTGGGAAGTCTCTTGGCGAAATTTCGCAAATTGAAAAAATTGCAAAGAGCACCGTTCAAACCATCCTAGACCGATACCCAAAAAATTCCGACGAGTCCCTAGCTAGTAAAAAGCGTCCTGGACGTCCTTTAAAAGTTTCTGCGAGGGGGGAGCGACTTTTGGTTCGTGCAGCAAAGGC